>WBMV01004568.1:1300826-1502088 GCA_013396655.1 Campylorhamphus procurvoides
GGGCTCAGATTTATTTATCTAATAATTTTTTACAGCTTCCAGTAATGGAAATTCCATGGCCCACTACATAGGCCACTCCAATGCAGTGCTGCCCTTATGAATAAGATATATTTCCTGACATCTAACTTGAAATTCCCCCTTGGCTATAATATAAGAGATGTTCTTTTCTTATCTTTTTCACATATGACTGCTATCAAGCCTCCCCACAGTCTTTTTCCCTAGGCTAAACAACGACAAGTCTTTTAATAAAGCAGTTTTTTTCTAAACTTCTGAGTAATTTTGTTTCTCTAATGCTCCGTAAGGAAGATATGTGACAATTAACTATGTGGCGCCCTCCGAAATGTATCTTGAGACTTTCCCTTTGGAGCTGGCATCAATGCCATATCCTTTAAAAGGCAGAGCTTAATGTTACCTTTCTGCTTGAACAAGCTGGTATTTAGAGTTGCTGATTATTCCTGTATCCATTCCATGGGAATGGAATGGGAATTTGTTGTGTATTCTGGTTTTTAGGCTGGCTAAGATAATTAAAGGCTAATTCAATAATAGGCATTCCTTCATCCAGACCATCTCCAGCTTTTTCCTTGATCTAAAATCTACTGTGTTGTCTCACTTCCCTTCCCTTGCAGCAGGGCTTGGAATACGCCCAGTGTAGCTTGTTACTCAGGAGCAATGCTGCAAATGTCAGTGTGGGGACTAGGATCCATAGGAGACAGTTTAGGTAAAAGGAGACAATAAATGCAAAGGCTACACAGATCAGTTCTGTGATCCAGTATTATGCCAGAAGAAATGAGAAAGCCAAAGATAAATATTCCTTGGTATGAGTATGATGCTCTTTATAACAATTCCCTCAAGCACTTTACAGTCATTCACATTCAATGTATGGTGTTGCTGCACAGCTAAATCTATGCCTCAAAATCTCTGGAGACAATTAAAATGAGGGTTTCTGCATGGGGAGTTTGTGGAGAAGAAATACTGCAAACTCCCTTTTTCCCACAAAAAAGGCAGGTAGAGATGCTGAATAACTCTTCCTTTTGCTTCACAGACAAAAATTTGGAAGAGACCAAGAGAAGCCCCTGTGGTGTTTGGGAAAGTATATGAATAAAGCAGAGAGGAGCTCTCTTCCACCCTGTGGCATTGAGCAAGGCCTTTGAAAACTGGATATCTCATTTAAGCTCACCAGCACGGCTTTCCTGGTTTCAGTCCTGGTGGATGTTTTGTGGTTCCAATTCCCCGGTTTTGGGTCTGTCTTCCAAGGGGTCCCCAGGGCTGGCATCCCCTCATCCTAGCCTGGCTGTGGCTGTGGTCAGCACAGTGGTTGCATTCATCTCTTCAAGGAGGTCACTAAGCAGGGAAATGTGGGTGCACCAAAAGAACCTGTGGTGAAGAAATGAGTAACAAGCTCTGTAGTGAAATAGGTGAAGCCAAGTCTGGTTACACCCAAGTCAATAGCAGGGTTCCAGATGACTTGAGCTGAGTATGGTTCTGCTAAGGACTCATAATTTTAGTGTTGTGACTTCTTGGCTAACAAAGAATTTTTTTTTCCCAGTTTCTCAGCCTTTATTAGTTACTGTTCCCATGTAGTGAATGAGTTATCTTCTTCATCTAGTCTGACTGAGAAATACTTAATTATACCTCTTAAGACAGACTCTGTGAGTGAAAAGGCAAGGCAAATTTGAAACAGCCACTCAGGCAAGATGACCCAATGGAAGAAGTGTGTAAACATGTGTGTCCTGGTTTCCTGATGGAGTAATAGGAACATTGTTTTCTGCAAGTTTTTCTTGAGAGAAGATCAGGTACTATCATCTTCAGGTATGAAGTTACCCCAAATTGTCATCAGGGTGCCTGGGTAGTCTGTGTGTTTTGCTAATTTCAAATTGAGTGTCCGGTTGCTTGAGAATAGACCATCTGAGACACGAAGTTGCAGAGAAAACCTACACAGTGATAATCAGCAATGGTGATTTTAAAATTTGATATGTGCCTCCATGGACCACTTGTAAGGCTGAATACTTTCTTGAAACCTGCTGTTTCGAGAAACCTAAAAAATAACTTTCCCAGCGTAGATTAGAAACTTATTTTTTGTGATTTCCAAAGGTCTTCATTCTTTAGAGATGAGAAACATAGAGGCAAAGTGAGAAAGTGTTTGGGGTGGTTCTACTCCAGTGGAAATTAGATTCTTCCTGCTTGCTTCATTATTAGCATTTTGATCCTGAGAGAAGCATAGCTGTGGAACTCCTTGTTCACAGTAATTAACTATGCAAGATATAATATCTGGTTTTAGTATTTTAAATATAAGCTTTCAGCCCTTCTTTCCATTTTTCCTATACTTGGAAGTTGATATGGCAATTACCTCCATGCAATATTACTCTTGCTAACCGTGTAAACTTGATTTTCACACTGATTTCGTTTGTAAAATGCATGTTAATAACTATATCCCTGCTATCCTTTTTCTTTTCTTTCCCCTACTTGAGTATTGCTGGGTCTGTGCTTTGTGTGATGTTGCACTTGATTCTCTTTGCCAGCTTTTGTTGAAGGCAATACCTGCCAAGGGTAAGGTGACCTGAAAGGCCACCTTGACCAGGCAGGGACCTTAATGGGATGGCTGTTACCCACTCTGGTTTGGTGATTCCAGCAAAGTGCTGTGGGGAGCTGGAGTGAAGGGGATTTAGTGTAAGAGGCTGTCTGGGAGTAGCTCTGTCAAGTCATTTAGCTTGAAGTTATTTACAGAAACTTGAGCTTGCAAAAATGTCATTGTTTTCACTTAACAGAGCCACTTCTTTCATATCCCCAAGGTTTATCTCCCCAGTGAAGAACCCATATTTTTGTTCCTTCAGAGCACCTTCAGCTACAGGAAAGCAAGTGGGATTGTGTGTTGCCTTGCTCCCAACTAGCATCAGCAGCTTAACTGGGCTTTGAACATACAGCTGTCGCAGGTTAATATTTTACGTGACTCTGCTAGCCTGCCTTCTCCATGGAGTTGATGATGTACAAGGCCAAATCAAACCAGATCTGCTCAGAGACCTAACAGAGGTTTTGATTTCAGAAGCTACGTGTTCTCATAATAGACACTTTGTCTTTAAGTCTGTAAGAGCAAAACTCTGGCTTGTCAGCTGGGGCAGGATCTTTCTGTGCCTAAGCTGAAATGTGACCTGGTGTCTGACTGAGAGGAGGCTGAAGCGTAAAACCACAGTAAAACCATTTGTCGATAGCAGCAGGTATTTTGATAATACAGAAGTAAGGTGCAGTAGTATATACACTATATTAAAGGTGTATTTGTGATTAATCCTGGTTAGGAGGATGAGAGGAAAACGGTATTTTTTCAAAACTCCCTCATTACAATGTACTTCTGTGTTGGCTCTTGTCAAAAACATCTGCTACCCACAGCATCCCTTTGAGTCAGTGTCCCCTTCTCCCATGGAAAATGATGACAGCTCCTTGATCAGCTGCTTCTGTTCCTTTTCCTGCTTTTCTCACTGCATTTTTGGCTCTGAGATCTCCCCTCTATAGTCTCTGGGCCACCCCACCTACCGCTGCTATTCTTCAATCTTTTTTAGCATCTCTTTCTAGTTGGCCTTTTAATCACAGTTAGGGGATCGGTTGACGCCCCCGTTAATCCTTTCCTGGCTGTTGTCATGTTGTGTGGAGTTCACACAGCTTAGCACAGACCTCAGAGGCAGAGAGTCATTCCAGCCGTGCAGGTGAGCCCAGATCTTGTTTGGCACCTGTTTCACAGCAGTGTAACCCTTCATGCTGCTCCACTTTATCCCACTGTGGGCATTTGAATCCTGCATAAAGATGAGACAACCGCCTTCCACGTAAGTGCTACTCCATTAGTCTGATACTGGGGTAATTTGCACACCTGGAGTGAAATTCAAAGTGTTCTAGGAATGAATTACAAGTTTTCACGGTCAATTTTTGGACTGTGAAATGATTTGCCGTGATTGGTGTCAGGTGGGAGCTGCAATTGCTTTGCTGCTGCCTGTTCTTTTGTTGTCTAGATGGCTTTTGCCTCCCTGTAGTAATATTGTGTACTAATGTTCTGTTATTCTGATAGCTTTGTTGTGGCTTTGAAGGTATAAGAACACAGATAAAACCAACTTTGTTGGAGAGGTAATATTTTTTTATTAAAGCAAGGTAAGTTTTTGGCTCTTGCAGGGTGCTCCTTCCCTGCTGATCCAACAACAGGTTTCACTGTTCTGTTTTGTGGATGGGGAAGCAAGCAGTGACCCAAGGTGAATAGCAGAGCCTACGTTTGCTGATTCGGCGACTTTGATGATGCAAAGCTGGGAGGAGTGACCAATACCCCAGAGTGCTTAGAAGCCCTTCAAAAGGGTTTAACCAGGCAGGAGAAATGGGCAGAGAAGAACTGTCTGAAGTTCAGCGAAGGCAAGTGCAGGATCCTACTTCTGAAGAGGAATAAACCTGAGCACCAGGCACAGGCTTGGGTCTGACCTGCTGGAAGGCAGCTCTCTAGGGAGGGATCTGGGTGTCCTGATGGGCAACAGGCTGTCCATGAGCAGCAAGTGTGTGTTTGTGGCCAAAAAGGACAGTGGTATCCTAGGGTGCATTAGGAACAGCATTGCCCTGCAGGTTGAGGGAGGTGATCCTGCCCCTCTGCTCAGCCCTCGTGAGGCCTCTCCTGAAGTGCTGTGTGCAGTTCTGGGCTCCTCAGGACAAGAGACACGTGGAGCTCCTGGAGCGGGTCCAGCAGAGGGTGACAAGGAGGATGAAAGGACTGGAGCATCTCTCTTACAAGAAAGGCTGAGGGACCCAAGTCTGTTCAGCCTCAAGAAGAGGCGACTGGGAAGGGACCTCATTAATGTCTATCATTAGCTGAAAGGGGGTGTCAGAGGATGGACCAGGCCCTGCTCGGTGGTGTCAGCAACAGGACACAAGGCAAAGGACAGAAGGTGATGCACAGGAAGTTCTACCTGAATAGGAGGAAGAACTTCCTAACTGTGTGGTGGCTGTGCACTAGAACAGATTGCCTAGAGAGGGTGCGGAGTCTCCTTCACTGGAAATATTCCAGCGCTGTCTGGACACAATCCTGTGCCATGTGCTCTGGGATGACCCTTCTTGAGCATGGAGGTGGAACCACATGACCACTGTGGTCCCTTCCAGCTTTCCCAGCCTAGGATTCTGTAACCTAGTGCAGAACTCCGGTGTAATTAACATATGATATGCATTATATGTCTGGTTTGCCACATCTGAAAGAAAAAGTGCGCAATTCTTTAAGGTTTTAGATGCCTGTATGAGATCTTGGTACATTCTGTATTTCCCTGATCTGAGCCACCAAGCTTCCAGTCTTGTCCAATATAAATCAGTGGTAAAAGAGGACTTCAGAAGGTTCACTGGCCTAAAAAGGTTTTTCTTTTATCTTTTAGATTGGAAGACTTTAAGCTCATATCCTACACTTGATGAAATTTAACTGGCTATTTGCTAAATTTTAGCAAGCAATATTTAGCAAGTCAAAACAGGCAGGGTATGTACCAATCATAGGCAATATGATGTTTACCTAATTTCACCTGAATTATTCTTTGCTTTTCTTTAATCCTTCATAATTTGAACATTGTTGTTCATATGTATTTCCTGAATTTTCCTGCAGTGGGAAGTTCTTCATTATGGCATTGCATTGTTTTTGTAACAGTGTTTTCCTTGCTTGTCTGAACGTGCAGTATCCCCTTTTGTTAGCCTTCTCCCCAACCCATTATTTCAAAGTATGAACACATCATGTTTTTTTCTTTTGCTCTGTTCTTTTGTTTGTGTTTCTTTTTTTTGATCTTTTTCTAGATCACAAAAATACCTTGATTCCACTCTCAGTTAAAGCTTTGTGATATTTGTCTGTGGCATTTTAAAATTAATTTGATATTATTTTAAGGCTCTACAGATTAGGTTTTTGGAAACTGTATAAAATTATTTTGCTAAATAATAACAGGCCAGGTGTGGCTCATTTTTGAAATCTCCTTAAAACTTGAGTAAATACAGAAAATCTATGCTATGCAGTGTTCCTGATTTGTCAGCAGTCCAAACCAGTCACTTCACAGCCCTTTTCCCTGGAAATTTATGAACTTTCTTCCATATTCTGGCGGATAGGTTAACATGCTATTGTATACTTTCAAGGAAGCTAAATACTGTACAACTTGAAAAATGTGGCAGGTATGGATGTGGCTTTGATGAGTAGCCTTTCCACCAAAAATCATGAAAGTTCTCTTTCAAAAAGCATTTTCTCTGAAATTATGCCTTCAGAGTCCTTTTCATTTCGCTAACATACGCCTAACTACCACTTACTGGCAGCGCACTCCAAATTCCTGTCAGAAATAGTAAATTTAAAAAACATGGGTTTGTACTTTAGAATCTGTCTTTTGATTGCTGTGTCTTTATGTTTTGCCTTCAATGGATGTCTCGCTACTTATTCGAGGGAGAAAAAAGCTGTCTCTGCAAAAATGATGAGCTGAGTGAAAATGATTTTTTTACTTTGGCAGTATATTAAGAGCCATTTGCACTGTGCTTTGATATTCTTCCCACTCTTTTGGGACTTGCTTTCCTTTGAATGGAGAAGAGGAAATTTAATTTGAGGAAAAGAGCAGAAAATAACTCAGTTGCAGTAGAGGCTGTATTGCAGCCCGTAGGTTCTCTGGAGTTTGGAATGCCCATTGCCTGTGCTTGGAGTGCCATGGAAAGGCTGTTTTTGCAGATGAGATCCCAAGCATATGTATGATGATGGTTGTGATTTTATCAGCCACACTAACTTAACATCTTTCTTCAGGTATTTCAACACCTGCAGGTGTGAAGTGCTCTGTGTCAGTGTCTCCAGTGCATCAGGCTTAAAGGCAGCAGGAGCCCTGCTGGCCTGGCCTCCTGAGGAACTCAGGCTGCAGAGTTGCGTGGGGTGATTTCTCAGCCCAGTCCAGCATGTCAGTGCTGCAAGGCTGCACTTACCAGCCTATAACACAGCTACTACCTCTGGATACAAAGGACCCCTTATGATGAAGCACTTACTCTACCCCAGCAATGAGTTGCAGTAATTGATTTTTCACCATCCCCAGAAGTATAAATGTGGGAATAGAACTGCTGACGTGGCCTGTCAAAAACTGTGCAATACCAAAATACATCACTGTGGCTTAAAACATTGATTTTCAGCAAATTTGCTGCCTTGGTCTACAATGCAGACAAGACAGAAAATATATTACCTTACCAAATCATTGAATCGTGCGAACAATCAAAACAGAAATTAAATATAACACATTGCATCCTGATTGCAATCAGAATTATGAGAAATAATAGCCATTATCCTAAATCTAAAATTCATAAGTAAAATAGCCTAAATTGAAAATTCACTCTTGAAAGTATAATTCTTATGGACAAAATAATTCTATTTCTATCCCCAAAGCTGCTTGAGCAGTTAATTGAATGGTGGAGCTTTCCTTTTGTGCTTTAGGTTCTTTAAGACACCACTGTGGCAGTGCAAATGGATATAAATTACATCAGTGTTTAGGGACAATGAAAGTCAGGATCTCTGGGGTGTCCAATGAGCTGTGCAGACAATTACCTAATCTGCTGGGTCAACACTGAGCTCTTCTCTTATATTTATTGCAACATCATGGCAGTGTTTATTTCGTTAGTTTATGGAGTTTGTTGTTTTTCCATTTACTGCTTATTCCCAGCAATTACAGTCTGTAATTGTATTTTTGTAACTGTACTCTCACTTTGTAGATATGTGTGTGATATATATGAATACAAAATTACATCATTCAGCACTTTGGAAGTAACTGAAGCTCTCCATATTACAGCTTGATATTTCTTCATATGCACACGTGACTCCTGTTAGGAATTACAGGGGTTTTATCTGACTAAGGTATGAACTTTTGCATTAGAGTCCTTCATATCAACCAGATCTTCAGGCTTCCACTAGAAGTTTTTTTTTCCTGTCTACCTGTGTGCCTTCATTTTTGGAACACATTCCTGTGCGTGGCAGCACAGAGAAATGGAGAAATGCTGAGTGCTGACTGCCTGAAGTCTTGCATCCCGATATGTGATGCTTTTGGAAAGGATATTACTTCACCTTTTACTGAGCCAGTACATGAAACTCTGTGAAGCTGTTACCTGGGTCACTCAATGGGAAGAGGCAGAGAGGTGCTTGGGGAGAAGTTAACTGTACTGTGAGAGGCTTCTGGGCAGTGAGGCTGCAGTCCAGGGTGGGATGGCACTTTAGGGAGTTTCTCTGGGCATGAGACTGTGGCAGGAGTCACACTGCAGCTTCTGCTTCTCTTTAACAACCTGTGTGCTTAGCAGACAAGTTCAGTTGGGATAAAAAGTCCTCGAGTGCAAGTGGGAATGGCTAACTTGTATATTGACAGCACTGTAGTGGAGAAATGTGATGCTGGTGATGAGGTCTGAGGATGTTTCATTTCAACCCCTGGCTGACCTGACAGAGGGCAGCTCCTGCCCTGAAGCACATGGGGTTTGTTCTTGTTCTGTAGTGGGATGAGCTCAGTGGGTACATTGCAAGCTCTTAGGTCTATGTAGACTCCTGTTACGTATGAATTACCACAAGTTCAGTGGAGCTCAAGCATTTCTTTGATGTAGTGAATTTGGATGTCTGAATTTTAAGTAGGAGTGGGAGAAGTGATTTAAACAAAATACTGTAGTCTGTGACCCACCACTTGCCAAACTCATCGTGAAAGACTTGCCCAGTTTGAATTTTAATGTAGAATCATTGCTAATTTATCTTTAGTATGGCATTGTAAAACAACCTCCTCTTCATTTCACTGCAATATTTGGAGCGCAGGATCTGCCAGTCAGTTGTATCTACAAGTATCCTACTCAGGCTTAATGAAAACTTGGTGAAAATTTTCACTGCTTAAATGGAAGCTTTGCCAATAAGTCTATTTTGTGAATGAAAAATGGAGGCCATTAATTCCTTAATATCCATAAACTTTTCAGCTGGACCTTAATTTAATTTATGGAAGTTTGCAAACTTCATAGGCTTCCAAGATTTTCATACAAAAACTCAATGAAACTCGGTAGTTGTGGTAAGGATTTTTTGTGTTAGGATTTAGCTCTGAAATGAACCAATAGGATTTTGAAGGGAAAGGTGTCCTGGTTTAGGGTGAGACTGAGTTAATTTTCCTCTTCTTAGCAGTGCAGTGCTGTGTTTTGGACTATCGACCTTGGAGATGTACCAAATGGATAAACTTTGTTATGGACAAGCTTTATTAGGGGTGTTTTACATACACTTGGACAAATTGTGTGTGTTGATGGTAGAAACAGTGAAGGTAAATACCCAAATGTTTCTTTGTTTTCCTAAAGCAAAGAAGAAGCTGAGTAAAAAAGATGAGAATATGTAGGCTGTGGCAGTCCAAGACAGTCACATTTGTTTGTGGAGAAACAAGGTGAAAAGAGTATAGATTTATGTTGAAGGGCATGAAAATGTAATTAGGAGTACAAGAGGGATGCTGTTAAAAAGAATCCATTTAATCTACCAGTTCTCTGCATATTCTGAAGTCATTAGTCTCATTTACTGGGAAAAAAGCACATGGTGTTGTTGCTGACTTGGTTGTAAACAGTGGCACAGTCTAATGTCTTATGTTTCCAGGTATCATGAATGGCATTGTCAGGAGGCCAGCACAAAAATGGAAGGTCTAAGTGGTCTACTTATGCAGAACCCTTACTAGTGATACAAAAATCAGAAAAGAACCTAATCTGGCTTTCTAGTCCCAGGCCATATTTAAAGAGATTATATCCCTAGGGGAAAAAAGCATTTTTTTTTATTTTAAGTGTGACATTTTTTTAGCTGGATATAATTGAGAAGGAGTATAATCTACAACATTCACAATGTCATTTTCCAGTCATCTTTTTCTGAGACTGCCCTTTAAAGGCTATCCAGACACAAATGGAGAGCAACACCTCTTGACTATCTCTCTTTAATTGACTGAGAGAGCTCTAAAAATAAACTTAGAGAGATTGTGGGAAGGTGAAACTAGAGGACTGTTACATGTAGTGACAGGACGAGGGGGAATGTCTTCGAACTGAGAGTAGGTTTGCATTAGATATTAGGAAGAAATTCTTCACTGTGAGGGTGGCAAGGCACTGGAACAGGCTGCCCAGAGATTGCCTCCCCATCCCTGGAAGTGTTCAAGGCCAGGTTGGATAGGGCCCTGAGCAACCTGGTCTAGTGGAATGCATCCCTGCCCACAGCAGCGGGTTTGGCATGAGATGATCTCTATGGTCCTTTCCAACCCAGGCCATCCTATGATTTTTTTACATGTCTTATCAAAAGTCAACAACCTGTGCTGTCTTTTTCTGTGAGATTCCTCATGTGAATAAAGAAAGCTCGAGGCAAAGTCTGGGGAGTATCAAAATCAGACAAGTCAGTTTTTTTTTAATGGTGGAAGATGATGACAATTCTGTATGACTTATGTCTTGGTGAAAGGATGAAAAGTAAAGCAGAACAGTGAGGACAAGAGGCAGAGTGCAGTGGTTTTCTTAGCCAAAGAAACAAGTCTGGCAAGGGATATGAGTTTAGAAATACTTAATGGATGCTACACATTCATCTGTCACCTCTCAATGTTAGTGTTACATGCTAGCAGGTGCTGGGAGTGGGTTTAGCATGAGCCTAATTAAGGACATTTCAACCCTGGTGTGGATCAAGATGTTCTTCACTGGTAAACCTCAAGTCCTTTGTTCTTTTTCCCTGTCCTCTTCCAAGTCACAAGCCTCAAATATTTGCTGTTAGGAAACTGTCCCTCCTCAGCCTAGCCTTTAAACTGGGGCTGAGGCAGGCTCCAAAAAGTGGAGTGAAAGCCCTCTAGACCTCGAGTAGCTTGCTGGTCTGTAGTGCTTAACACTCAGGGAGTATTCAATTCAGTGCATCCTTATTCTGTTAATAGCTTCCTGAGTGACTCATCTGGATGTTCATTAGTTTGCCCTGGTTTTGCATTTGGTTTGGGAATTGCTTTTAGTGAAAAATAAAATCAGTTTAATAGGAAGCTTAAATATCTTAATAAAATAATATGGTGTCTTAGCAGCTACTCTGATTTCACAGAATCACAGAACAACCATAGGATAATTAAGGTTGGAAAAGACCTCCAGGATCATTGAGTCCTATCTTGGAATGATCACTCCATTGTCAACTAAACCATAGCACTCAGTGCCACATCCAGTCATTTCCTGAACACCTCCGGGATGGTGATTCCACCTCCTCCCTGGGCAGTCCATTGCAACACTTGACAACCCTTTCTGTGAAGAAATTCTTCCTGAAACTGTATTTCCATGGTGTTCTGTTCAGCCGGCAGAAGAGAGTTGCAGTTCATTAAAACTTGTCATTGTCTTCTCTGAATTGCAACCTCTAGCAGAGGGCAGCATGTCATTTTTTTTAACCTCTTCACTCAGGGAATGTAATTAACACTTCTAAGAGAACGGCTGGGGAAGCTGAGGGGTCTGGGTGGATCCCAGACCTGTCCAGGGTCCCGACCCTCTGGATCCCGCACTAAAACACGTGAGAAACAGCACCTAATGACCAAATGTCACAGGTGGCCCTGCTTGTGGCAGGAGTTGGACTAGATTGCATGACTTATATGATGCTGAAAGTAAGGGAAGCACCAAGTCAGTGAGAAAAGGTGTACCTTTGAAATGAATTTTCAGATTGTGATGTGTAAGCTGTGCTGTCTCAGTCTTAGGCTGGGTTTGGTCCCTGAAGCCAGCCTGTCTGGTTGTGCTCTCAGTAGAGGAGCTAGCCCCAAATAAATTTTCACAGAATTGTGTAGTTGGAAAAGACCTCCGTGCGATATTGAGTCCAACCTTTGACTGAGCACCACCTTGTCACCTAACCAGAGCACTAAGTGTCATGTCCAGTCATTTCTTGAACACTTCCACCTCCCTTGGCAGTTCATTCCAATGCCTGACAACCCTATCAGTGAAGAAATTCTTCCTGATGTCCAATCTGAACCTCCCCTGGCACAGCTTGAGGCCATTTCCTCTTGTCCTGTCACTGGGAGTCTTAGAGAGCAATAAGGCCTCCCCTGAGCCTCCTTTTCTCCAGGTTAAACACCCCGAGCTCCAGACCCTTCACCAGCTGTGTTGTTCTTCTTTGGACAAGGCTTCATGTAGCCTTGCAACAAATGACACTGTTTGCTTTTTAGGGAACCTATGCCCTTACATAATGAAATGACACTTTCCCCTATTTTAATGTTGTGTTACTGAGTCTTTTATTATTGAAATAGAATTGATTGTTGTTTATTCAAATCAGTTATGAAAAGTTATTAATTAATTACTCTTGTGCCTTTACATGAAAACACGTTTTAAGGAGTTTTGTTTCATTACTGAAAAAAATAAGTAGCTAATGTAAACTTCATGGATTCTGTAATTGTAGTAGCTAATCCCCTCAACCTCCTTGGACTTCTAAATTTTTTTCATAACCTTTAGACATAACATTACATGGCACTGCACTTCCTTTAACTGCTTCATTGTTTGGCAAACATGCCTTTTTAAACAGTTTGGTAGTCACTCATTATATGTAAATCCTGTTATGTTGCTAACCTACTTCTTTCACTTTTCAACAAGGTCTTTTGACCTTGGCTCTCCATTTCTGCAGAGAGACTGCCCTGAAGAAGACAGTGCTCTAAATGAAGGCCTTTTCCCTTGCTTTATGTGCAGTCCTTAGAATTCTTTGTGTTGTTTTCTATCCTTTGCTTTTGAGCTCTTACATGTCAACTTTTCTTGTGTTGTTAGTTATGTGAGCAAATTACGTGCCATGTAGTTTTCTGGGTGAAGGATACACTAAAGATGTAAGATACATATTGATACAGGTTTCTGACCTGGCCCAGATATGATGGTGCTTGGCACATTTATTGATTCCTCAAACTGTTTCTTACTTCTTAGTGTGTTTTAAGTGTATGATTGGACTGTGTGTTATGGAGGCAGTGGGGAAAGTAGTTGCTCATTTCTCTGTATTCATGAGACTGTTTCATCCAACTCATGAGTGCATTTAAATGAACCCTCTCTACCTGTAAGAGGATATTACATGTTGGATTTTTTAAACTGTTCCTAGGCAGCCCAGATCATAAGGCTTCTCCATCCAATCTCTACCCATAAACTATTATAAGCATTTTGAAATATGAGAGCCCCTAAAACGTTTCCTGTTGTGGTTCCCTTTGCTATTTATCTACACTTACTTAATTGGAATCAGAGGAAATTATTTGGTTTTTGCCAGGATAGATTGGTAAATAAATCTCCATAGGTATTGTAAAATTTGGAATTTTCAAAGTCTAAAACTTGTCTTAAAACAGTTACATGTTTCCTCTTTATCTATATGGGAAGTGAAGCTTTCTTAAGAGGCTTAATTTTTCTCATTAATAGAGGAGAAAAAAAACTGAAGTCTGCAAGTATTAAACATCATCAGTGCTTCCACACTGCCAGAAACCAATCTCAGTGTTTAAACTCCACTAAAACTGTAATTGCAAATTTCCTGGAGAGATCAATCCTTTCTAGTTGTCTTTGATGTCTTTTTAACAGTGAATCTCAATAAACGTCATTGATTCATCTGAACTATTTAGAGGTAAAGCAAAGGCAAAGAACACTTGTTGATTAGAGGGTCTTTTCCTTGTAGAAGTTCTTTGTTTAATATACTGGTGAAATGGAAGCGTTCTGCTTTTAAGACAGCCTAAAAAATGAAAGCCCATGCATTAAATCTGGCATCTCACATGATAACTAAATCTGTATTTTGGTGCCAGTATAAGCTGATCAATCTCCTTTGCTGCTGCTTCTTATTCATATCAGTGACATTTGGAGAGCCACTCCTTTGTGTAAGTGCTATTGTCCTTTATACAAGTAGAATTGGAAGTCCTTTGTATTTTTTTTATTGCATATACTGTGTCCCACTAATAAGATTTTAGAGAACTTTGTGTTTCTACAGCTGTGTGAGCTTTTTAATAAATCAACCCCATACATGCAGATGGGTGTCCTGACACCTTCCTCAGAGCCCTCCTGTGTGCTGTCTTTCTTACCGTCTCCCACGCTCAGTGCGGGCTGTTGTTGCCTTTCACAATTATTTGTATTCTGCTCATGTGGTTGTAGAAACGTTCATCCTGCATCGGTTCTGCAGGGTTAGAATTGCCCTTAAAATGCTTAGGAACTGTGCATTTGATTGTGGATTGGCCCTGGTAAAAACATTGGCATGTATGTGAAACTGTGTTCAGAAACCCTTTGTTAGGCTGGGAAAAGGGAGTAGTACCCCTTATTGAGCAATAGCTGGTCTTTCAAAATTTCCACATATTTTCTGTCTTTGTTGACTGTGTGTTATCCCACACTGTCATGAGAGAATAATTCAACATTAGAATGCCTTGTTTGCTTTTTCCCACACCAGGCATAAGTAAGCAGATACCCAGCAATTTCCCCTATTCTGTTACTGAGAGCTTGTTACTGAAACTGTCCATCCTGAAATCACTGAGGAGGAAAGTGCAGGCAGAGTTGGAGGACTTTGTCACTTGGCTGTCGTGTTACTTGTTTTCTGTCTACGTTTCTCTGCCTGTGATGTAATAGTTATTTCCTTTAATGAAGACCTTTGTGCATAAAAGTTAGTGTGTGCCTACATGGAGTAAATTCCTCAGCTGGGACATTGTGAAATACAGTGCAGGAGATTAGTTAAAAAGTTTATACTGCATTTTCCCAGGCCTGCAGAATAACCCATTAAACTGTCCTAAAATAGTAACTACTCTTGTTTAATAGACATACATGATATTAAAAAACTAGTTTTCCCTCATGAAGTGATGGTTTGTGCTCACCCTTTTCTACATGAAACATCTAATCAAAACTCAAAAAAGTTTTGATGCACTTTTTTTTGGCTTAGAGCATTCCATCGATGCAGCCCTGGCATATACAGATTGATACACAACTTTTTCTCTTCTGCTCAGACTTGGAAGCAGATTAAGAAAGAAATGGGAAAAGTGGAGGATGGGCAAACCATTCAAAAGCAGCACCTGCAGGTTACTCTCTAAGTCCAAAGGATGGGGGTGCTGCAAAGCCTTCAGTGCATGGTGCAGTATGGATTAACTGCTGGAATACCTGTGTCTTCCTGCCATCGAGTGCTGGTGAACCAGGAAGGTGTGTAAATACTTTACAGAGCCAGCATTTAAGTCTGAGTTTGCTGAAATGTGAGTGGGAGGGTGTTGTGTACCTCCCTCCAAAGGTGCTGGCAAAGCAGAGCAGCGCTGAGAATCCCACGCAATGGATGGTGTTTTCCTCTGAGCTTGTTGTGGCATCTGGTGTTGTCAGGTGGTCAGGGAAAATGAAGGATTTGCTGACTATTTCTGGGGCTGTTGGCAGAGTTTAGTGATTTGACCTATGACTCAGTTTATCCTTATCACACTGGATTTAAAAAGTAAAAATCAAGAGAGTTACTCAAGTGTATGAGATGGTGGTGAGGGAAGCCAAGAGGCAGTTATTTATGAATTCTGGTCAGGCTGTTTCTCAGGGAATTTGTACATTATTTTTCCATTTTGTACAGTTTACATGGGACTGGGTGACTCCAAAGAGTATTTAAATGCAGCTCTGTGGAAGGCAGCACAAGTCCTTCATGAGGCCTCCCTATTGTGGAAATTTTGGAAGCTATAACATCATCCAGAAAAAGAGACACCCTCCCTTACCCCCAGTAGGCTTACTTCCTTTTTTCCATTAATCATGAAATGGTATTTCCTTTTTATAATTTTTAATCCAATTTGAGGTCCTAGTGCATTGCAGGCCATAAAGTTTGGATCCAAAAATTGTTCATAACTTTAGAATTTCCCACCCATCCATGTCTCTTTGTCAGGGAGAATTCCCTTGACGTTCCCAGAGCATTCATGGTTTAAAATACTATATATGATATGCTGTCAATAGTCTGTTTTCTAAAATAAGCTGTTACAAGTCTGCTTTTTCTTTTTTCTTTTTTTTTTTTTTTTAATAATCCCCACTCACTGCATGAAGGCAAACTCCTTTGAATTAAATGCCACAGGAGCAATTTGAAATGTTCTTTTAATTCACGGCAAGCACTCCCTTGTAGTGCCTTCGTGCTGAGTGGAAAGCTATTAGAGAGCACGCGGTTTTGAAGTTCCTGCTGAAAGTACAGCTTGAACTAAAAGTGACTGCCAACTAGTCACTGGTACTCTGTGGTGTTCCTGAATAGGCAGGTGTGTTACAAAGTGTTCTCTCTTTTGTGTGTGGTTGCTCTGCAGGTAATATCCCTTTTCAGGTAGAGGGGTGTGTCCTGCAGCAGCACAGCAATGCATTCAGTCTCCCGAGCAGTCTTTTGCAGCCCTGTGTCCCTGTATAAATATTGTATGACATGCTAATCTCTTGAAAAACAATATTGCGTTAAGTACATATTTATAAAGAGCACAAAGTTTGCATAAGCCTGAACATTTGTTTAATTCCGTTTCACTTCTGCATAAAGACACCACTGTCATGACTGAGATGTGCTTTTGTATGGACCTACAGAGAAGCTTGTCCCACCTGGACAATTTCTCTTTTGTACAAGCAATGAGCTCCAGGTTTCAAACTGTGTTAGTTGCCAGTGCTAAAACAAACTGAAGAAGGCAGCTGGAGGTCCACTGTAGGATCTCTTCCTTATCTCCTAGAGAGATTTCATAGTCACAGCTGTCACAGTTTCTTGCTTCTTCTAAGAATCATTTTGTAATCAGAGCCCCAGCTGTTCCAGTGAGAGAGAGTAGGTTTAAATTACATATACAGAAGGAGTTGTTTACTATGAGGGTGGTGAGACTGGGACAGCTTGCCCAGAGAAGCTGTGAATTCCCCATCCCTGGAAGTGTTCAAGGCCAGTTGGATGGGGCTCTGAGCAACCAGGTCTAGTGGGAGGTGTTCCTGCCCATGGCAGGGTGTTTGGAACCAGATGATCTTTAAGATCCCTTCCATCCCAAACCATTCTATGACTATGACTGTCTGTTACCTTGCTGCCCATGGTTACTCCTTGCTCGGCGCTCCTGTAGCTGGATCAGGGTAGGATTGAATGAAATCCAAGGAACAACAGCCACCCCCCACATTCCCCTATAGAGAATCCACCATCGCTGCCACTGATGTTTTTTGGAGCTGTCAAGCTGTCATGTCTTGACAGCTCTGTAGGCGGAACAAAAGGGCCCATCAGACTGAGGATGATTTGTAAACAAAGAAGAAGGAGCATTTGCCACCCTGCCAGTCTGACAGTGGGAAAAACCAAGGCCACAGTTACCTGTGGCTGGCACACAGAGAGCTGTCCTTTAGAATGTCAGCTGCATCTTTATGCAAAAGCACGAGAAAATTTATTAAGAGCTGAATTTGGCTGCTCATGAACTCTCACGGTTTTGCTGGCTCCTTGGGAAATTCAGTAGAACAACA
This sequence comes from Campylorhamphus procurvoides, assembly GCA_013396655.1. Lineage (NCBI taxonomy): Eukaryota > Metazoa > Chordata > Aves > Passeriformes > Dendrocolaptidae > Campylorhamphus > Campylorhamphus procurvoides. The sequence goes on from WBMV01004568.1 coordinate 1,318,188, forward strand.
CCCTCCTCATCAGGATGCTGCCTTCTTAAAAGGGACAGTAAAATCACGGCATCTCTTGCAAATTCAAAGTGCTTATTTAAAAGAGAAATTATTCTAATTTATGTTCTCAGTGTTTTCAATGATTTTGACATCTTCAGCGTTAAATCAGAGGCTGAATACTGTAATTTTTCCTGTTTTTTCCAGTAAGAACTTGGTTGCTGATTAAAGTCTCTGGCAGAGAGTGAGCAAAAAAAAATTAATGCATTAACAACCTAACAATGAAATCAAAGTGATTTAGAGTAGCATTATCTAAAGTAAATTATTTTTGTTAGTACTGTGTAATGTTCTTTTAACAGATGACAATGATTTATTTCTACTTAGATGAATGATGAAACTAATCAGTGAATTGCTGGAGAGATGCTTTGTTAAATTAGTCCTATATTCAATTGGGATTCTTTAGTCTATTGCTCTGTGTGCTTATTTGTCATTGAATTCACAGGGGGATGTGCAGGTTCTTCTTTTGTTTACATGAATATGAATAGAACATCTTTGATTATCAGTGGAGTTTCATTGTTTTAAACCAGGGAAAATGAGACAATGGGACCTTTCCATCTTTGATTTTTGGAGATGCCTTTAAAAAAGCCACCTTATGCAATCCTTTCAGAATTACTTGACTTGTTTTTAAAGGGAATTCATCTTGCTTATTTCCAATATGCAAGGTGTTTTTAGTTCAGAGTATTGGCAAATTCTGTGGTAATGACTGGTTAAAAATTGAGCAGAGTTGGTCATTTATTTGTACATTTTCTCTCTTAGACTGGATAAACTGATGCTGCACTGTTTTTTTTTCTAGTCTACCCACAAGACTCTGACCATTCATGAAAATTTTATGAATGATAGAAATAACAAATGTGTTGACAATGAAAATAACAGAGTTTCAGGAAGCCAATATTAGTGGAAAAGCTTTTGTAACAACTGCACTGTCCAAAGCTGGCATTCATTAGGCCAGCTTACGGTTCTAAGGAGTAAAACAACTGAGTTTTCTGTGAGCATTTAGTATAAATGACAGCTGGGTCACCACAATGTGGGAACTTTCACGCTGTCATCTATGAGCTGACAATTTGCCTAGCAAAGAGTTATGCTGTGGGAGGTTGAGCAGGAAAGTTTGACAAGGTTTATGTGAGTCCTGTAAAACATATTTGGCTGGTAAGAGAAACCTAGAAACCAACTTGGGTTTATTATATGGTATTATCTCCTTGAAACCATAGTAGCACCATCACCCTAAAACTACAGCACTCTCCACTGAAAATTGCTTCTTATTGAAATTACAACGTCCAAGTCTATTTTACGAAAAAACAAAGGTAAAACCAGTTCAGTTCCAGAGCAAGTTATACCACTATTGGAACCCTTTGATCCCAACAACATTCAAAAAATTTGAAGACAGAGCACTCAACACCATGAAAGCAGTGTAAGATCACTTGGCGCGAGGAAACAAATCATGGTTGGAGTCCATTGATGTTATTTACCCTTAGAGGAAAAAAAATAACTCCAGCTTTTGATAATTAATTAAGCCTTAAATCCAACCTTAAACCCACAGTGAATACCCTGATAAGCAAGCATTTGGAACTGCTAGAGGATGCAGGGAAACATCTCAATAGCCCAGTAGTGACCTGTTTTCAATTCAGCAGTAACAAGTGAGTAATTCTGCTGTGTGGTAGGGCTAGAACTACCTTTTGGTTAATTGTGTTATAATTTTGCTAAAGTTCTTAGCACCTCCTGTTTTGGACAGCCCAAAGGGAGGAATAAGCCAAATGCTTATGGGAAGTCACAGAATGAAGCCCACAGCATTTTAGTTTTGAAGAACCTCTAAGTGCTGTCCCAGGAGCTTGGGGAGGGAAGGAGAGGGAAGTGTGCCACAGCACCAGGGTCCTGCAGTGGGTTGGGTGTGCTGCTGCTAACTTGATAACAGGATGGTGATTTTTCCAAAAATTTAAAAGCCCTGGAGCCTGTTTCTCTGAAAGAGGGAAGGGAGAAATGCATTTTGTAGGGAGAAAAAAAGGAGCCATATGTGGAGTTTAAGACTTGTATTATTTGTACATGACCAGTCAGTTTGTGTTTGTTTGAACAAAGAGTTCCTGAAATGTTCCTGCAGCCTCAGCAATAGTACAGATCTGTGACTTAAAAGTCTGAAGAAAAGTCATGTGCAAGATAACAAATGCAGGTTTCTCCCAGGTCATCTGAAGCAATTGCTCTTCATTAAGCTCAAAGCAGCTGAAATGCCACCAAGCAGCAGGGACGCTTAATCTTTTGGCCTTTACAATCCCATTATACAACTGGAACTATGTATTTTGCTTTATGTCTGTAGAAAGTTTATGAGTATGGTCTTCTGGAAAATGGATCTGTTGAACATTTTAAGCTAAATGGTGGCATGTAGGCTCTATCTGATGTCTGTGCCATGTCCTGAATTTTCAGTGTTTTGCTGGGTGAGACAAAGCCTGAGGGTATTGTGGCTTTTCACAGAGAACTCTGTTCAGCCTGGTTTTCCTTCTGTGTCCATATAACGAGTCATTTCTTTACAAGTTAGGCAGAGGGATAACCTCCATGGTGATTTTATGTGCCCCTTCTACATTCCTCTGACTCGCACATCAGCTTGTCAGCCCTGATCTTGTTCTTTTGCATTTTTAGACACTCTGGAGTGGTATCTAATCCCTCAAGATTTGATCCAAACTTGGCAATTATTTTGTTGTTATTCAGTAGCTCTAACTAGGCAGGTGTGATTAAGCAGTTGCACTGTGAAACTTGTAGGCTTGGTTAGTCCTTTGTTCTAAGGAAAAAGGAACACAAGGTGAATGTTTGGAGAGCCACTGGGAGTGAAGTCAGCAGGACTGACCAGTAAATGGGGAAGGTAATTCTGCAACCACCAACCCACTGACCTCCTCAAAACACAGGGAAGAACTGTGCATGCAGACTAATTAGCATGAGAAGCAATAGTTAGCAAATAAGGATTGGGTTACTAATTAATGAAAAAGATGTGTCTTCTGTAACTAATGAATGTTAATGTTGAATGTTGCCATGTATAAATGGTGTAAAGTTTTGATGATTGGTGATTTGTGTGTTACCACACAACTCCTTACTTTGCATAAACTGGGATAGAAATACCTCACCTGGGTGTGCAAATTGGCTGTGCACACCTGGTAACAAGCCTGTGTTCAGGATAACAGAAGGACAAGAGTTTCAAAGCTTTATATGCCACTGGAAACCAAAGCATGTATGCAAACAACAGCTGATATTATCATCTTTGAGTGTAACAGGATATAAACCTCCTGAAGGACAGCAAGTCATCTCAAGCAATATCAAAAGTTGTTTGCAACTCAAAGAATTTAGTAACTCCTAAGTGTTTATTTTGAGGGTCTAAAGCCATCCAACATGTACTAAAGGCACAGAATTTATGTGACAGTGTACACTGCTCTTCAAAACAAGAGTTAATGGCTGCTGGCTTTGTCTGCGGTGTGTCACAGCCTTGCCTTTGTGTCTTGGAAGGAGCTTTGATATATCTTGAATGAGAAAGAAACTGTGATTTATAAAACATACTTCTATGTTTCCTCTAATTCCCACCCCCCACATCCTTCCTTTACTGAGTATGTGAGCTCTCATTTGGTCAGGGTAACCTCAGAGATGAATTGTCCTTTGAGTGTCAATATATGCTCCTATTTCAATAACTGTAAATTAAAAAATCTTCTTGAGAAGGCAGGACAAGATTGCAGCTGGACACTTAATATTGCTCCACTCTGCAATCAGTGGATTCCTAACCATGGCTGGGCCTCAGAAAACTGAAATTTATTTTTCTGCTTTAGCATAGCTTAATCCATCATTAGGACAAGAAAAATGTTTTAATGTTTTGCATTAGAAATCAGGTTGTGACTTTTTACCAAATGGAGAGTCTTAATTTGCTGAGAAAAGAGGACAAATCTAAGGATGAAAAGAAACAAGACAGCGGAAATAAGTCCTAACAAACGCAGAGTTTGTGCTGTAACACTGGATCTGTTTTCTGGACCTCATCCTGTGTTGCAGTGCCTGGTGAATACATCGTGTAATGTCAGATGGTGCTCTGTACATGTAAGTGAAGCCAAGTGATGCCACCGTTCTGCCTCGTCCTTCCAGAGAGGTTGTGCTGCTGCATCCTGTCACTGTGACATCACATTCTCGGAGGCCTGTGCAGTGCCTTCAGTCTCTGCTGCAAAGTCAGGTTTTGACAGGTTTGATAAATAAAAATCCCTGCATTATTTTTTGCATGAGGGGAATAGTAACTCTTGCATTGTAGACAAATCCCATCCTGTAACTAAATCACACTGCTATAAATTCACGTCTCTTCCTCACCTTTTCTTATATGCTGGGCTGCACTGATGCACTGTGTTCTGTTTAAGTGATTGTCCCAACCTTGCCAAAGGTGAATGACTTGGGGTTGATGGGAAGATGTCCCACCCATAGTTTTGAGATCCTCTAGAACGAAGACTATAGAGCTCTAATTTATTACTGCGTTTGAGACACGGGATAGCATGATGATTTGACCTTGCGCTTTTATGCCCTGCTAAGCAACTGCAAGAGCTCCTTAGCTAAAATGGTCTCTTTCTAATTTTAATTTATTCTGTGTCTGGGCAGCTGACAGTTTAAGAAGCTGCTGTCAAGCTACAAATATCTTTGCCTAAGGTTTTGGATTGACCTGTCCCAGCGACACAGCCGTGTAGGGAGCCAGGGTGACTCCAGGTTCTCAGTGTGCTTCTGTCATCACCTTGTTCCCTGTTCCTTTCTTCCCCAGAGGTGTCTATTGTATATCAGCCTAGGAAGGTCACTTTCATGGAGTTTTTTGATTATTTTTTTCCTCATTGTCCTATTTCCCCTGTGTCCTTACAGCTTGCCTGGTTGACTCATGGACTGCCAAACTTGGTCAATATCTGCATCAGAACTTCAGGCAGTTTTGGTTTTGCAGAAATATCTTTACCTTCTGTATCACACTTGTTGCATTCTGGTTTGGGCAGTGGGAATAAAACCTGTCCTACATGTGCTTACCAGCTAATTTCTATACTTATTTTTCCTTAGCTCCTAATTATCCTTTTCCTTTCCTCACTTTGAGCCCTGCCAGCTCCCCGGGTTCTCCAGGAGTGGCTGCTACAAAGATGTGTGTGTTCTCCTGTGTAAAATCAGTCCTTGTTTTGTGTTGCTAGGCTACTCCCTTCCAGCTGCCACTGAAGAAATGCTCCGTGGTGGGAAATGGTGGGATCCTGAAAAAGAGCGGCTGCGGCAAACAAATAGATCAAGCAGATTTTGTCATGCGGTAAGACAGAAACCTCAATGACACATTGTCTCCCCTTCCCCCTGCTCAGTCTCAGACTTTTCCAAGCTATTCACTTGCCATTAATCAATTACAATTTGCCTTGTTCCCCAGCCTTTGCAGGGTGTTTTATACAAGCAATTTGGGTAAAAGTGTGAGGAGAGGCAAAAAAGGAGTTTTGACTGGCTTTTGCAAATGGGTGTGTGTGGTGGGGGCAGTCTGCCCACAGCTAAGGTTGTGACAGACTGTGCAGTGTCTCAGGGAGATGCTGAGGAGCTGCTTTTCTCATTATTTATGCAGTGATAGGCAGGGTCTCCTCCTGACATGTGGTCTGTCCTCTGAAAATCTAAATGCCGTCTATGCAACCCATTGAACTCAAGATGAGTAGGTGCTGATTTATGAGGCAAAGCTTAAGATCTAAGTTGGTACAAACTTAAATCTTCCAGTATTTTTCTTCCCTCTGGCTGACTGTCTGAGGAAAGGCCAAACCTCTTTCCTTGATGCAGCGTTTTTGGGATTCTTCAGGTTTCCTTTCCCTCCAGCCTTCCTGCATTTATAAGAACCTGTCAGGAGGGATGTTGAACCAGCTACTGCTTTCACGATTGAATTTGGCACTTTCTAGGTCTGCAATCTTTAAGGAAGAAAGACAGAAATTAGTTCCTCCCTGTTGAACATGAACAAGAGAAACACTGTGAAGGAGAAACTGGAGAAATGCTCCCAAAGAGATGAGAAATGGAGCTGCTTTTGGTTTTGAGATGGATGAATAATCAACACCCACTTTAGCAAGTCTCCTTATTAGATCTTGATGGCTTATTTGTAAAGCCTTACAAATTTGCTGCAAACCAAACAGTATTACTGTAATTTCTAGTTTGCATCTCAAAGACCAAAACTGCCTTCAGTGTTAAGGCAAAGAAATAGAACAAACTAAAGGCAAAAGGAAACTTATACTTTGAGCAGAAGATGTAAGGCAGGGGGCAGAAAGACAGCATGCTGATTGCCATTACTGCAAAACTCCTTAGGTGTTCCACACACTAAATATAAGGAACTGCAGGGTGTATACCATGGTAATATTATCTAGATGCAATGAGAAATTGAAATGCTGTAGGAGCAATCAGTTACAAAAACAATAGCTTTTTATGGGGAAAAAAACCCCACCCAGCATTTATTGTAGCTTGGTGAGAAAAAACCACCTTCTCTCCAGACAGGGTAAAGCAACCATTATCTGGGCAAAACTTGTTTTGAATTGGAAATAAGTGATAGGGAGGTTCCTGCAAAAATGCAGTTGCTGTCTGCAGGCTGTATTGTGTTAGTGATGTGCAGTCATATTTATGTTTCAATTCTTCTGGATTAGAAACTAATACAGCAGAGTGAGAAAATATTTTTACAGCAGGTGAAAGACAGGATTTAGTTGATCTCTTCTAAATCCGATTTCTATAATCTGAGAGCTGAGAGAGAAGAAGCACAATGATGACTTGCATAACATTTTTCATTTGTTGAAAAGAAATTTGTGTAATATCTTCAAAGTATTTCTGCAGTGTGAAATGCCACGCCGTGTTTTGTCCTTGCTCTTTTCTTCCATTCACATGGGTTTTGATTTCACTTATGTGTAGTTCCATAAGCTTTGTCATATGACTGCAGCCATCTTCTGTCATATGTTGTAGCCACTAAGGTTATTTAATGAGTTGAAACTCATCCCATTGCTGAGCATCTTCTACAAACCCGGTTGTTCCAACATAGAGATTAAAAGCGCAGCAGTTTTCAGCCCTTAAGGCATAGAATGCTTCATCTGCAAGGAAAAAGGTGCATGGCATATGGTCTACATATTTCTGTAGTGTGGCTATCTTCTGATACCTGGCTGTTTTTCAAGTTTGTAATCATTATTTCTAAGAAAAATATTTGGTCTTCCCCCTCCGTTCCTGCTAAGTCTTGTTTTAGGGGAGAAAGGTTGGGTACTAACCCTAAGCCATGTTTTTGTCTCTATTTGGATGGTGTTTCCTTCTTTCCTGCATGTTCACATACTCACTCCTTGGTACCCGATGTAACAGGAAGAGAATTAAAAAGGAGCTTTTTATGATGAATCTTTTCTTTCTTGGTGTGCTCCTCACCAGCACAACGCTCAGCACTAATTATTCAAGAAAATAATTAGGAAGGCCAAGAAGTTTCTATTAACCAATGATTTCTTACAGCTTTCTCTGGGTACTCAGGCCATTTCTTAATATTTCATGCACAAAAAGGTGGGAGTGAGACTTACTGATGAAAGTCATTAGATGTGTTTAAATAATGCATCTGGGACTGGCTTATGAAAGAATTTTTATTATTTAGATGCTGAGATAAAAACAGGGGTGAGATCTTAGTCCTTCATAGTGCTTTTAAATAAACTTTAAACACAGATGGTTTTTTAAAAGCTTGCCCTATGACCTTGTATTTATTCAAATCAGAGAGCATTAAACTGTAATCTGCCAGAGCTATTATGCCGTCTCTCTGCCCTAAGGCAAATCACCTACATATCTTCTTTTACAAATATTTGTTTGACTTGCCATTGAAAATTGCTGCTGAGAGAGTTTCTACAATCTCTCCAAATAGTATTGGTCTGATTAATTTGTATCCTACCCAGGAAGCAACCTATTGCCAGATTTTATTTTATATTATTTTATTTTACTCTACTTTGTTATATTCCTTTATGTAAATCTTTCTTAATTCTTAAGATTTTATCATTCTTTATTTCTGAGAATTAAACTTCTCTTATGCTTTCTTTTATAAAAAAATTTATTTCTTGTCAATGATTTCTGAAACCTCTTACTTTGATTCCTCTCTTCTGGCTTCTTTTGAAGTTGTCTAGCTTCTCCTAAATTGTGGTATACCAAACTGGAAGCTGTTCTGTAACAGAGAACTCCTTACATTGTGCACATCTTAACAAATATAGTTGTGAAAAGGAGAAAATTTTCCTGGAAAATTTATGTTGCATCTATGCAGGACGACATCACTGTGCTTCTCTTTGGTATTTCCTGATGATGTGAAATTAAGAACATGATTTTGAGAGCTGGTATTTGTATACCTGCAGATACAGCACTAGTGTGTTTTTTTCTTACAGACTGGGATATTTTGCATTAACAAAAATTGCAGGTATGCTGTGTGGACACCGATGCCCCCTCCAAGCTCTGACACTGCACAAAGCTGTAGCATGTGGAGGTGCAGCCAGCAATTTATGCAGCCTCTTTGTGCTGTCACAAGCACCTGAATCCCTTCCCCAAGCGCTGCAGAGGTCAGTGAAAATGCCCAGAGGCAGAGACTGCTGTGGAAGCAAAGGCTTTCCTTGTGGCAACACTGATTTTTCCCAGTGTGGCAGAAGGGAATGGCAACCTTTAATAAACACAACAGGTTCTGCAGTAGCCCCTGGTAACTGCTGTAAAAACTGAGCTCACTTCCCCAGCTCCTGCCTGTCACTAGTGTTGGAAAGAGGCCTTGGAATTGCTAAGACAAAAAAAGCAATCAGATCAGCAACTTGTTGTTGTTGGACTCAAGGGTTTCATGACTGATGGGGACTGCGTGAAGGATACACATGGAACTGGGGGGCTACAGAGAAGATGGTGAGAAAAGGAGCTCTTCACAGGTGTAAGAAATGCATCAAAGGAACCCACGAATCCCTGGTACTGAGAGGAGAAGTCCTGAATGTGGAACAACTCCTCTCTGGGCCACTACCTGCCCTCTTCTAATGCTGGGGTTTCACCCTCTGTGGGGGTGACTGTCTGCAGAGCTTAAAGCAACCAGGGGCTGCTTGAGCCCTGGTTGCTTTAAGGGTCAGTGTTTGTTCAGCACGTGCTCTTGGTGGGGCAGGAAGAGACAGGAGCTGGCCCCCAAGCGTGCCCTCATCTTTCTGTGCCTCATGTGCTCCCTCGCTGTGCTACACATCCCCAGTGTGCTACACAGGGAAACCAGCGTGTGCAAATGGAGAGGTCTTGATTTGATGGTTGAACTTCAAAGCTTGAGGTCAAATTTGGATATGGTAGAGCTCAAAATTGATTTTTGTTTTCGTTTAGAAAGCCCCAGTGAAACCCCAAAACCCAACAACATGCACAACTAAAAGTCTTCNGAAATTGATTTTTGTTTTTCTTTTTGTTTAGAAAGCCCCAGCGAAACCCCAAAACCCAACAACATGCACAACTAAAAGTCTTCCTCTGAAAAAAATTCCAAATTCTGCTTGTCTCTGAGAACCCTGGTTTCATTTTTGCCTTTTAAGCATTACAGATGTTGTTCATATCTGTATTTTAAAAAGTTGGACAAATCTGAAATAAAAAATGTGTTGAAACGAGTTTTTAATTTCCGTGTATTGAGTGGATTTCTCCTGCCTGTAGTTTTTGGAGCAGTGCATAGGCTTGGATACTTCTGAATGTGTGTTTGTCTCTATCTACTGCACTTTCCTTCTCCTCAGTCTTTACTATGGAGCATTTGGGACTGCTCACCGTGTGGATGTTTCTCTCTACTTCTATTTCTGGAGCCTTGGCTCTCTGCTTTCCAAAGTAAATTTGCTCAGTTGCATTTTCTTTATTATATTATCACCCTGTCCACCAGAACAGGAGTATGAGAAGAACTGAGACACACATATTTCTATAGCCACTTAAATTTCTTTCTCTATTTGCCTGGTAAATCGTGTGTGCCCAAGGTACCCCATAGTGTAATATTAAAAATGCCACTTTTGCTTGCCATGTAATGCATACAGTACCACAGAGTGGTAGCAGTCCGAAGCCTCACACTGGTAGACAAGGCAGACCAGAGTCCAAACCAGAACTTTGAAAGAGTTTGGATAAAAAATTTCTAGAGATAACAACAGCCTCTTCCACAGCCTTTCAGCCTAACAGAAATACCAAGTGTATGCCCTTGGTTTTACTTAGCAGATACATAAATATCATCTCTGCAAAAGGTTTTATTTCTATATTTTCCCACAATCTGCTACAAAAATGTCCTATTGTGTTGATAGGTCTGGGAACATTTGGAGTTTGGTCTCATATTTATACAGCACTTTTACATTTTCTGAAGCCTGTCAATCCTGAATGTCATTTAAAATCTTGACTGTCTTTCTGTGCACAGGTGCAACCTTCCTCCTCTATCCAGTGAATACAGCAAAGATGTTGGATCAAAAACCCAGCTGGTGACTGCAAATCCAAGTATAATTCAGAAAAGGTAGATGGCATATTGTTCCTTTCTGGTTGGGGGTAAACAAAAAGAAAAACGCTTCATCTATGTTATAGATATCAGTGCATCAGAGTCGTGTGCTTAACGATGATCTGATCCTGAAAGGGGGTTTGAAAAAGGTGAAATAGGCAATGGCTTGGTTGTAGGTGAAATACTTAAAGACTGATTCTTTCACTAGAAGCAGGGAAACTAAGGGAGATTGGCTTTCTTTTTTTTAACAGAATTATTTAATTTGCCAGACTCTCCTTAGTGCTTCCAGTTCCCTCCCCTTTCCATGTGCTGGGCATGTGCCTGAGGTGCTTTGGCTGCATCCAAGCCACATACACAGACTGACGGGTGTCCCAAACTACTGTGCTGGTCAGGCCAGCTGATTCCTGCATCCCACAGTTAATAAAGATGCTAATTTGGGTTTCTCTTTGCTTGAGCTCTGATAGTCTCTGGGTCCTCACTCTCTTCGTAGTCTTTGTTTGATCATGACTTATGGAGTACAAAGGTTAGGATGAAACTCTTTGACAGGTTGTGATCATACAAGCTTTGCTTTCTGGGGAAACTGGGACAAATTTTTGCTATTTATTAGAGTTGGTTGAAATTTTCCAAATGTCATAGCTGATGAGAGAAGGGGAAAAAAAAGAAAGCGCCGTCTCTCTGATTTTGCCTTCCTGAATTTTAATTGCTGTGTTCTTTGTTTATCCCCTGGAATGAGATAGACTGTTCTCAGGCAGAACAAGGTCTGGTAGTAACCTGCCATGTTCACTGAAAAACACAAGAGAAAAGGCATAAACCAAGGGGATGAACAGGAAATGGCTAGGCATGAAGAAACATATGATGTGAGTACTGGGAGGAGAAGGATTGTGAAAGGAAGCAAAACAGGGAAATGAAATACGTAATAGAAAGTCAGGTGTTTTAGACAGAAGAAAGGCACTGGCTTGGAAATGGTTGTTTGATGGTATTTAAATGTAGTATTTTTCCTATGAGGAATTGAAGGGTTCTCTTGGTTTTTCAGTATAAAAGATGACAGCCTTTAACAAAGTAGAAAAGAGAGGGTGAACAATAAACAAGAGGGAAATGGAGTAATATCATCTTCAAGAGCTGATTCCAGGCAGAGAGTGCCTGAAAAGGGAAAGGCACAGGAGTGCTTGTGGGATGAGATCGAAGCAAACCAAGCAAAATTATTAGGGAATGGCACCAGGTGCCAGGCCAGGTGAGTGGCAGTGGACGTGGAGACAGGGAATCTGAAAATCCTGTGGCATGTAGAGGGCTGATGAGGTTGATTTATGAAGTGGGATGAAACGGCCGGTACATCCTGTCAAGCAAAGAAGATCAATTTGGCCATGGCATTTTGGATAAAGTGTAGAGGAACAATTTGAAACATAAAGCTTGCAAAAGATTTTAGTATTTGAGGCAGAGGATTATTTAACTCAGGGATTTGTTCTGCACCCCCTCATCCATGATGGCCTAGAGTAGAAAGCTCGCTGGACTTTGTATTTTTGAACAGAAAAGTGTTTTAGTGATGCTACAGGGAGGCTGTGGAACTACTCTAGAGAGACCACAGAGTTGCCAAGCAAGAGGGGAAGGAAGGAGCGAGCAGATGGTTGAAGAGGCAGATGGAGAGAGCGAGGTGCTACTTTGTGAGAGGTGGATATCACAAGAATAGAGGGGGGTGGGAAAGGGGGAAAAAGGGAGGAAGGAAAGGGGATTGTGATCAATGTAGTCTTCAAGTGAGTGAACAATCACTGCAATGCAAGACCTTTGATGAGAAAGTAATGTGGAGTGTATATGCATGTGTATTGATTAGGAGGAGATATTCAACCAGTAACTGAGGATGACACAGGGAGCAAATTCATAGCACTGAAAATTGGCAGAAGCCTCCTCTGAGGCTTGAAGCACTTGAGAGATCTGACACTTCGCTTCCTCTGCTTGGTCAGGAAAAGATTTTTCTTTTTTTTTTAAACAATAGTTGACTGATGTTTCCTGTGTGCTCTCCAAACTCATTATTTTACCTCCTGCGTGTTAAGTTAGAACGGAGGCAAAAAAATGTTAAATCTTGAGAGTTAAAACAGAAAAAAAACTACTCAGTCATCAATTTCTATGGAAAGCTCTTTAGGGAATTAGACTGCTTATAAGTCCAGACTTTCATGAAATTCAAGGACAATCAGACTGATGACTGATATGTATCTGTTTCAAAGCTGTAAGTTAACTAGCATCACATAATGGTATCATTCATTATCATTCTTCCCTTCTCCTCTTGTCCTTACTTGAAGTAGGTTGATATTGATGAGGCTTGACATCTCAATTATCTCTCAAGTGTGTTATGGCAGGTTTAGTGAATTGGCCCTGCAACACCATTCATGGTTTCTAAAAGATTTATCCTTCCCAGATAATTTATGATGAGGCATGTTGCATAGGGCCGAGTCTTCATACCAGGGATATAGAGGCAGTTTTCTGTGTGGTTCTAAAGCCAGAATGGTTCTAAATTCTGCCTTTAGAAAATCAAATTTTTAGCAGTCATTGTAGCAGAGATACCACCATTTCCCTCTAGACCTAGAGCCTTAGGATAGGAGAATCAAGATTTAAATTTGGGAGTACATTGACTTTGGAGATATCTTCTGAACATTGCCTTTTGCAAAACTTAGGGATCAAGTTCCGACCCTTGTTTTCAGCAAGAAATGTGACTGAAGAGTTTTCACTTGTGAGATGTTTTGCACAGTTGTTATTTGGGTTTGAAAAATCATGGGGAATTTCCTGCCCTACCTTTATCTTTGTGTAATACAGGAGAACTGACAATAGATGTATTATGGTAGAAATTTTCCCATCTGACTAAGAGGACATGTGATAACTGTCCCAGTTTCTCTTTTGGTCTAAAATATTTCACAGGCATTTCCCTTCAGTTAATATTGGAACTCAGAGCCCTTCAAGCCTGTGTACAACTCCTTTTTCTACTTTGTATTAAAAACTTACTTTTCTGTCAAACCCTGGCTTGAGGTGGAATTTTGGGACTGAAATGTTGCATAAAGCTACTCCTGGGGTCAGTGTGACCTCTCCCCCCTCTACCCCCTGGTATTGTTGTGGAACTGCAAAAAAAAGTTGGCATCATTGATGTTTCCAGTTCATTCCCCTCCCGTCCTAGTCAGCTTGGCCTTATCTGCAGGGAACCACTTTGTAGGCAGAGGATTATTCTATATTTGTCCTGGGTTTTATTTTCTTTCCATGAGTAGCTGCTCTAAGTCCCTGCCAGGAAAGAGGCAGTGCAGTGGCGAGACCTGTGATGTGCCTACGGCTGTTCTTAAGACTCTGGGAAAAATCAACACAGTTGTGTCACTTACAGTGATTGTTTCTGTATTCTGGACACTTGTCCACAGCTGTGAGGACAGACTAGTCAGTGGATCACATGTGAACATAAAAATGCCTAATAGATAGTGATGATTTTTGGCCAATGGCATAAGATTCTTAACTAATACAAAGAAGGATGTGGATTATTATGTGTTTCTAAAGTCACTGGATCTGGGCTGTTTAGGAGAAGCAGATTCTGTGAATTTCCTGTCATCTTCAAGAACTCTTGTAAATGTCATGCAATAACACTCTTTTGTCTAAACTTTTAATCTGCAAATAAATGCTGTTTGTTTGTAGCAATATTCCTTTGTAGTTGTCACATCTGCTTACTCTGGCTAACCCATGCACACTTATATCATCAATAATGTGGATATAGTAGTCCAAATAGATTGTTTCCCAGCATTCAGTGAGTTTCGTCTCAACAGATGTTTGTTGGTGAGTGTTTTAGCCACAAGTTGTGCGAGTTTGTCTGTCCTATATAGGTACAATGAGGCCAGAAATAATCCCATTAGAAAATGGCACGATGACTAGCAGCATTCTTTATTGACTTTATTATCCAGCACTGGTATAACTGACAGGAGTCCTCAAGATACTAACACACACCTCCCAACACCAGTTTTGAGATGTAATCCCTGAGAGCAGGAGCTTTGTGCCACTCCTGTTTCATGTCCCCTCCCCTCATCAATAAATCCGCTTGGGTGAGTCATTCCTGTGTGTGCCCAGAGCTTTGGAGGTTGCCCTAACTAGATTACTTGTGGAAATTGCTGTGAAATCCTGTGCAGCCAGAGACAGGGTGAGGGTGTAGGTGAATCCATATTTCTGCTACTGCAGCGCTTCTAGAGTGTGCCTTGATGCTTTGAATACAGAAGTAAGTGAAGGCTTAGCTGAAGTGATATCAATCTTCATTCTTTGAAATGTGTATGGTTTTATTTAGGTCTTTACAGTGGAGTCTCTCAAAGTGGAGAGTCTTTACTGTGGAGTCTCAGTTGTATAACACTGCAAGTGGAAATAGTCTGACTGAAACTGGGATGACTAGATTTAGGATCAGCCATTACACTCTGCAGCTCAATATGAACTTTCATCACTGAATGTGAACATTTTTCTTTCAGTAAATTCACTTTTTTGATCTCTGTGATATTTGACAAGTTTTTTCTGCATCCAGTTCCCTGCACTCAAGCATGATGAAGGAATGAGACTAAAGGCTAACAAATGCAATGATTCTGCCTCTGAGCTTCGAAATGTCAGTTAAATATCGCTGCTGTTTATTAGGTTCCCATGGATTTTGAGTGGGATTAAATTTGCTTCCTGGTGTTCCCTGCATCTTAGAGACAATCTTTCCTGGGTTCAGTTCTGAAGACATCTCTGAATCGAACTTACACCATGATGAATAAAAAGATGGAACTGAGGCAATAATTTAATTTAATAAAAGCTTCCTTCATCTTTGATTAAACAAATGTACAATATCATGCCTGTTGCTGACAGATATGAAAAGGAGAATTCCATGTCAAAACTCTGTATTCTATTCCTATATAGTTTGGTAATTGCTAAAGATCAGAACAATAAAATAGAAAACTACCCATAAAAAATGTTATTGAAGGAAAACCCTTTGTGCTCATCTTGTCCTTACTTTAGAAGTCAGATGATGAGAAGATCTTTCCCTGTAAAGTCAATAACCAGATTTCAAATGCTTCCCATAGAGATTCTTTTTTTATTGCTGGTAGCTCAACTGGTATCTAAATATGTCTCAGATTATTTCATTGGGAAGTCCAAATTTATAAGAATAATTATTTTCATTCACATTACAAAACTGCCCTTTCATGTTCTTCTGCAAGAGCCTGTGAACATCTGTGCCAACAGTAAGGGGATAAAATTTCTGGGAAGCATATCTTTAGAGGCGAGACTTGTAACAAATTCTCCTGTATATAGAGGTTGCTTGATTTGTTGGTAATCAATTTTTTCTGTGCTTTAATACAAAGTTCCTTTAAAAGCTTAAAACTTATTAATAACAGATTAATTAGTTTGGGATGAACGTCTATTTTTGTCCTCATTTGAACAGAAAAGGAAGCAAAAGTGTGGTGATGCAGAGGACGTACAATTGTAATAGCCATGCTGTGACTGGGACAGTTTGTTCCTTTGACCTCATTTAAATAAATGGCTTTTACTCTCTTATTGACTTCCTCTCAACTGCAAAATACAGCAAGAAGCAGGAAAAAACAGATCTAAGCCCCAAGGAAAGGAATCTAAAGGTGTCTCAAAACATACCATTGGCTTCATACAGAAAGGTCAGATTCTGTTGCTGAGATGAGAAACAATGGGATGAAATTTTGGGTTAGGAAAATGGGAACTGTGAGGAAGTTATTTAATCTGGTAGCAGAAAAGAAGGGAGAAGGAAAGGCTGATGAGAGTGGTACGAGTTTCCTGGGGGATCCTTTAGCTAAGGCAGTGGAAATGCAGATGAGACCTCACGAGCAAAAACAATTGTTAGATGTTAGGAAGAACTCTAAAGTCTCCATGTTACAGTAATTTAAAGGAAAAATTGATATGGGGATGAAATGGGAGATTCTAAATGAGACGGCATGAGACCATGTTCTGATGCTTTCACTTTAACAAAAATAAATGTTTTATTAATAGTTGTCATAAAGCAGAGATGGAAGACACCAAGATTAAAGTGATCTATTTAGATTTCTGATTGAAATGTCCTTAAATTTCAGTTCTAATTTGTGTTTATTGTAGAATTGGAGAGGAATAGGATGCATTACCTTACACACACATCTGTATGTCTCCTGTCTTAAACTGCAGTTTTGATGGTAATCATAATTATCTCTATTGTGAACGACATTTTAATTGCAAATCTCTGCCTTACTGGAATCACCATTGCTTGCCCATATGTGGGGATACTCATTAACACATTGTCTCACACATTTTCATTTTCTTGGCAAGCCATTGCAGGAAGACTTGCTTTTCATTCCTCCCCCCTCTCCCACCTCCTGGTGTCTTCTTAAGACCACTGTATCGAAGAGTCTGCCAGCAGTACCAAACAGAAGGACAGCCAGCTGTCTGATTTCCATTATTAGGTTTGTGAAATGGGAAAGCTATATATGTCCTTGAACAAATAATGCTTTTAATTAAGGTGGGGTTTATCTCTTCATCCTTCTATTGCTGCAGTAGGACTTGGTATGAGAGCTTCTAAATCCTACTACTGATATGTGGGATAGTGTGGTCAAGTACTTTGTGTTTAAGTATGTGAGTAATGTCTTTGAAGTCAGTGGAATAACTTCTATGTACTTTGTTGGATCAAGCAATTTAATGTCTTGTATGGACAACCAAGGTTTTTCAGGGTAACAGCCCCAAAGTTTTTTAAGTGTTTAAAATCTCTTAATTTTTAATTGTTAAAATCCATGTTTAGGTAACTAATTTTTCTTCATAGTCTTTAACTTTGACCTAGATTTTTCTAACACTAGTACATGTCTTGGATTTTTTTCAGGTACTGATTGAAAAGCAAATATATGTATGTATGCATGTGTTTATTTATTTAATTCTTTATTTAAAATGAAGATATAAAGGCATCCTGCAATCTGAAAGACAGCAGATAATGAGAATACAGAAAACTACTACTTCTCTGCAGTCTGTCAGATTGTGACATTCCCAATTCCTCTTTTGTTCCTGGCTCTAAATAACTTCTACTGTTAACAGCATCTGCAGCCATGTGATCCCATAAACTTCAAAGGAAGCCTAAAAATTCAGGGCATGGTCACAGGAGTGTAGGAATTATCCTTATGGATAACAGGCCAAAAGCTTTAGGTTAAGCATAGATGTCAGACAGGCCAGAGGCATTAATTAGTATCTCTTTCCTTATTAAACCGTGGAGGCAATTGCTGAAAATGAAATAATCCCGTTGAGAAGGCTGGTAAGGTTTATACCTCTGCTAATCAATGCTGGTTTGTGCAGACCTGTGAGATCCCAGCACTGCTGGTCTTGGCAGAGACTGCCAATGTGTGTGGTGGGTTTTTCCATCAGCCTTCAGTCTGGCAGGCAGGTAGGTTGGTCAGCAAGACCTTGTGCCCTGGAAGCTCCTCCCCACTTTTATTTTTGCACCCTGAATGGAGGAGGTCAAAATCTGACCAATCATTCTCAGATAGAATTTGTTATAATGAATGCAAAAGTAATTGAAATGTTTTTCTGCTGACATTTTGGGTTTCATAGACAATATTTCTGTTTATATAATGTCTGAAAAGATTTGCTTGTTTGTTACCAAAAGCAATGTTTTTCTCAATGACAATTTTAGGGCATTATTTCAATGTGGATTTCATGAGAAGGCTGAATCAGTAGGACTTAGATTAGATGCTGAAGGAAAGACTAATGGAGGGAGAAATGCTACTGTGGGGTCCTTTAGGGAAACAGAGTCTCTCCTGGTGTAAATCCCTGACCAAAAACCTGACTTGGGGGTTATTTTTCCCTCATCAGGAGGGGTTGGCTCTTGCACTCATGTAACCTTTGGCTGGACTTCCTTTCCAAGCCAAAAAATTTTGGAGAGTGTGGATGAGCCAGTCTTTTCTTTCTGGTCTGTTCTGGAGTCTGGGCAGCCTTCTCTGCCCAGATACTTTTATGTAAACAGATTTTTAAGTAAACTAGAAGTTAGAGGGATCTGAATTTTTTTTTTTTTCAGTTTTTAAATAAATAGCCAGAGCAGTATCAGAACCACTAAGGAAGAGTTTTGGGGACTGTTTTTTCATATATTCTCAGGAAATGGTACAAAAGGAAGAGTAGTGCCCTAGGGGAGGTTTATTAAATACTTGGGCATTTTTTTTCATTGAAAGGGTAGTAAAGCTTTGAAACAGACTGCCCAGGAAAGAGGTGGAGTCACCACCCCTGGAAGCGTTCAGAAAATATGTGGATGTAGCACTTGAGGACATGGTTTAACAGTGAACATGGCAGTGGTTGATGGTTGGACTTGATCGTAGCGGTCTTTTTCAGCTTTAATGGTTATATTAGTCTACCTATATTAAAAGAGTAGGGAAAAAAATTGAAGGACACAAGGAATCAGTTACTCTGACATAGTTCAGTATGTGGAAAGAGAGTGGAAATGGTTAAACACTGAAGGAAATATCAAAATATTCAGAATACCTTTCACAGGAGGTGACAAAGAAGTTTAATGGCATCATCATGGAGAAAAAAGTATCATCAGGATTTCAAACTTACTTTAAAAGCCAAGGTGTGCAAGGTATGAAAGTCAGTTTTCCAAGTCTGTCTCAGAAAGTTGTGAGCTGCTTCTGATACTGATTGATTTATGTTCCATAAAAAGTCTTGTAAATAGCTTAGTTCTGACAACTGTAGAATGTGTTTTTAAACTTGGAGGTGGGGGAGAGGGAGAATAAAGCATTGAGCAGAGCTACCCACGGACTCATTACTGTTCATTAGGAGGTCTTTGGAGGAAATGTTCTGATTTTATTGTAGAGATGTCTGTGTTTCACTTGTATACAGGCTGACAGAATGAACATTTAGGTAACTGTGTATATGAAAAATGAGTAGAATATTTATGGAAGTCAACGTTTCAAAATGACATAATAGGGGGAAAAAGATGAGCTTTTTTTGGTTTGGGGGTTTTTTTTATCTTGTTTTTCTCTTCTGAGTTAGTTGAATTTCTGAAGAAACATAAAGTCAAAATGGAAGGATTCAGTTAATATATGACCAAGTCATGACTAATTCCTCCCTGCCCACTTGGAGACCTTCTGTGAGGAGTAACGTAAAAAAAGTGATAACAATAAGTCATTTCCTCATTACTTGTCATGTCTAGGAAGAGTTTTCCTTCCTTTGTTGCTCCAGGTGGATGTCCAGTATCGTCCAAAAAGCAAGAGTCATTTTTGTATAGCTGTATTAGTTGAGGGATGGAAAACATAAGGTCTGTAGGGAGAGAGAATGTTCAATAAAATATAGCCAAACGTTCAAGCACACAGAAGCCCTTCCACAAAATGTAAACAAGAAAAAGTACCAAATTAAACACCAGCAATGCTGAGGACGATTTCTGCTTTTTACAGTGAATCAGCTAATCTAGGACACTGCCTCTCCCTGTATATCCCACCTTGTTTGTCTGTCAGGAAGGTACAGGCATTGGTCTTCTTTCAGCCCTCCTCTGGTCCATCCATACCCTGGTAGAGTGGAATCACTCTCAATTGTTGCCCTCAGACCCACAGAAGTCAATGAAGCCACACCTACACTGCAGGGGAAAAGCTGCTTCTAGAGCAGATGGAAACCAGGGTGTTGCCTTCATTCTTCTGGCAGCCTGCCTGGGGCTTTTCCTTCATCTGTGCTTTTGGTAATGCAAACCTGATTTGGGCCAAAGGATGCATTTTGGTAACACCCAAAGCTGGACTCACAGGTTCATACCATAGAAGGAAAATAAGCCTGGTTTTGAAGGTGGTCCTGGAGTAGCCAACAACACAGTTGTAATTGCAGAGAATTCCTCAAATGGTTTCCCTGGGCTTCAGGGGAGGAATTCTGTGGTGCAGAGTGACTCAGATAAAGTGTAGTGTTGGCCTACAGTGGCATCAGTTCCTCAGCATTTTTCACCAGAGAGCTTAGCAGCAGGAATTCCTCCACAAAAGGGTAAGAGCACCTCAAAAGGTGGATGCTAGTGACAGGGGAGACAGTTTAGTGATGGAAGAAATCTTAGTATCTGTGATGCTCCTGGTGTGGTTTTGATTCTCCCAAATGTAAATGGAGTAAACACATGGCAGGGGTGTCTGCATTTCAGAATGGGTTGTGAGAGGCTGTCGTGATTATTTATAAGCATGGAAGACTGTTTTGGCAATTTGTGGTTTTGTTTTCTGACTAAGACAGAAATACCACACAAGGAGAAAGTGTCAACGCTTCTCAGCTTGTGTTCTAAGTGAATGGGATATTCAAAGGGAATGATCTATTTTGGACCAGGAGGAAAGGCAGAACTAGAGCAGAACAAGAAGGTGGTTAAGACCAAAGGCTACAGTGTGACTTGGGAAATGCTCTGAGTGTGTGACATTGGCTATCTGAACGGGCAAATTCTCTTCCAGTGTTCTGTCTGCCTTTTTGTCCTTTCCCCACTCATTGAGGACCGAGTTGGGTAATGCATCCATGTGCTTAAACTGAAACACAAAGATTTCTCCTGATTTCCATCAGCACATGGGACTGATATATCAAGGGATGGTGTGGCAATTCGAGCTCTACCTCCTGTCGCTGTTGTCATACCTGTAAGATTGAAAGTTTTGAAAGTCAGTGCATTTACTTGTGTTAATTTGGCATCCCTGTCCCGCTGGGCAAGATGTTGTCTGAACAAAAAACATGGGGCAGGATAGCTCCAAAGAACTTGTGGTGGAAGAGAGGGGCAAAAAATAAGAATACGTAGCCATGGATGAGTTCAACAAAGCTGTATGGTTTGCAATGACCAGCAGCAGCCTCTGCATTGCCTGAGTGCTCTTTTTCATAAAGCCACTTGGCCAGTGCATAGGCTGAATTCAGTTTTTTATTTTTCCATTTGTTGTTCTAATCAGCAAAACCTGGTTCTCTTTGCACATAAGGCAAGAAATAATAAGAGTAGCCTCCTTGAATTTGGTGCCATTTCTAAAGCAAAAACCTTGTGTTTACATTAACAGAAGCCTTACCCTGAACGCTTCGGAGCAAGAGCCGCAAAACTCCATAGATACTGTGGTTTCTTGCAGTCTGGTCTGTACACAGTGTTCACTTTTTCTTGTTGGAGATTGCACTTAAATAGCAAACACCCAAGAACAATGAGACTTTCCAAAGAAAAACCTGTGACATTACAGTAAAAAAATCAAAGCTTGAATACCTGGACAGTAATCATAAGATAAGCTCAAGCCTACATGAGTTTAAATTTGATGAATTAGGATAGAAAGCTAGATCAGAGTGTGTAGACAGCTTGTAATGTTGAAGTGGATTATTAACAGCTGAGAAAAGATGGAGCTATAAAGTGTGAGTTTGAAAGATTTGCAGTAGAGTAATTCTAACACTCTCCCTTGAGTATGTGAATATACAGTTGTAAGACTTGGCATTGCTGGTATTGGCAGCTGCCTGTGCTTTTGAATAACTTGTGTATTTCTCACTGAGGCAGGAAGGATGCTAAAATCAGATCCTTAAGGTTCTGACTCTTTACAGTCTTTTAGAGTCACACACAAGAAATTTCTCAAGTGTCTTAGAATACAAATTTTTAGCTACTTTATGAATTTTTTGTACACAAAATTGTTTTTAACTTCATCTGTGCCAGCCCCTCTAGTTGACTTGTCTCTGGGGGGGTATGGATTCTTTGTGCTTTAGATGGAAAAGGAAATTCATTTTTCAGACTAGAATGTTCCCTTGTGACTTCCCATAGTTTTTGCTTTATTCTGCCTGAAAGGATAGCAAATAATGTGCAAAATGGCAGCCTGGTCTAGTGAAAGATGTCCCTGCCCACAGCAGGGGAGTTGGAGCTAGACAGTCTTTAATGTCCCTTCCAACCCAAACCATTCTATGATTCTCTAAAAATACATGTATTATTGCATTTCTAATTAATTTATTCTATTACATGGTGGAGGGTGTTGATTCTTGTATGATAATTATTACTTCTGCTACTATTGGCAGGCCTTACTTACAAACAAGACAGAGTTTCTGCCTGGGTTTGTGCCCAGAGCAATGTTTCTAATTGGTAGCAGTGGTGTGAATATAGATTGTTCTCAGAATACTCTTGGCTCAATTTTTCAGTGCCATGCCTATTTCATACAGCAGGTTGGCATCACTGAGTAACACTGATATGAAGCACAGTGTTGAACAGAGAGCTGAACCTGTCACTGTTTCTATGGCAAAAATTCATCCTGTGCTTTAAAAGACTGTGGTTCATTTAAAACTTCCGTCAAGATTTCCATTCTCATTGTGATTAAACTCTTATAAGCTTCAGTCACTGTTCTCATGTACTATCTGGTTATGAAGTGCTGTAAGTGCTGTATTGTAAATCACTAATGTAGACTTAGAGCAGATGGTTGTATTTACCATCCAGCTAAGAAAGAGACTAATTTAATGTTACCTTTTTCAACCCCATTTCAGGCAGAGACTGGCTAAACCCTGTGGGTAGATTTTTACATACCCAAGTATAAGCACAAAATTTGTAAAATTATTCTTGCTCTCTGGAGAGACTGAATGGGTGTGACTTTTTAAGCTAAGGTGACTTACCCAGGTCTTGGAAATGCTGCAAATACACAATCAAAATAGCCACCATCTTGGCAGGATTGAGTTGAAATCTTTTTTACATCTAAGCTGGACGACGATTCACAGAATCACAGAATGGCTGTGGTTACGAGGGAACCCTGGAGATCACCTGCTCCAAATCTCTGCTCAAGCAGGGCCAGCCAGAGCTGGTGGTCCAGGACTATTTCCAGTTGGGTTTTTATTATCTCAAGGAATAGAGATACCACCACCTCTCCAGAGACCGCCAGTTCCAGTGTTTGAGCACCCTGGCAGAAAATAAGATTTTCCCTGTGTTTAAACAGGTTTTCCTAGTTTCACACACCTGGTGCCTGGTCACTTGAGGTATCGGTTCTGGAAGGTCTGCTTAGATGTCCATAGCTGAGAGTGCTATCAGTAGTTGCTAGAGCTTGAGCTGAAGCCCTGTGATATAACCACTTCTTCTCTATAATGAGATTTTCATTTTTTTCTGTTCCTATCTAGTAGCTGTCTGTACTTGCTCTTCCATTTTGCATGCCAACACATGCTAAGGTGGCATTCTTCTAGTCACGAATACCTTAGGTGATGTACTCTATTTTAAAGATTTTTTTTTTTAAATTAAAGTCCAGTCTAATGCATGTAGAAAGACTCATATCACCTCTGCCACTCAGCTCCCAGTTATTATATTACCGACTGAGCTGTGAAACAGCGAATTGAGTGGCACTTCTCTGCTTTGTCCTATCTGGAGGTAAATCAAAACCAACAAGAAAGAAAAACTTGCAAAATGAGCAAAGGACAAATTGTAATAAGCAGGATAAAAGGAAGAAACACAACTTAATTATCTTTTTATAAAGGTCAGTTCAGTAACTGGTAGATCTATTTACACTATATGTCATAAAAGGGAGTGTTTCTTAGATTCATTAGACTAATTAAACACTTTTGCTTGCTCTTGATAAAGTGAAGTGTTGCATCTCAGATATTTCTGACCAATCTACATCCTACCTTCCATTATGGTTGTGCCAGACTATTCCTTGGGGGATATAACAATCCAAGATGTGTATCCTGACAGCTGACTTCTTAAGCAGTAGTCACAGCAAGAAGAAAACAGTAAGAGTTAAGCTTCATTTTTTAAGAAAACAAATGACTTATAAAACAAAAGAAAGAAACCCAGTGGTAGTGCTCAATTTTGTGAGACCTGGGCTTTGTAACAGAAAATGCAAATTTAGTCAGACACATCAGAGGTTGCCGACTAAAATACAGTGAAGACCTTTCATCAGTGCCAGGTTTGTAGTAGGCTCACATTATTTGTGAAAGATAGGAAGGAAGAATAGCCGGGGAAAAGCCTTGTAAATCTGAGTCCTTCTGGGGGCTAAGGTGGAGCTTCTTTGCTGATCAGAACATGATTATGCTCCATGTACAGATCCAGGTTTTTTGATGGATGTACAGCATAGCTGTGTGAGCCTGGAAAGCTCCTTACTCTCTAAATGATGCATTACAGGAGGTGGGCATCTCATCGTCATCTCATGCTCTTCCCACCTGCCCTAAAAGGATCAGATAAGCTCAGATTACTCTGGGGTGACCCCCCTGGGGGTATAGCAGAGATGTGCCAAACAGATATCCCTGGACTCCTAGCTGTGCTCTGTCCTGAGGTCCTGCTCCACACCCTGACCACCTGTGTGTCACTTGGTCATGCTGATTTTCACTGTGCTCCGGTCTAGGCCAGTAGAAGTTAATGTAAGTGCTGGACAGGGTTGGGTCACCAAGTGCAAGCTTCTTGGAAGCAGAACAACACTAAACCCAGTGTTCATGTTGGCATGAGGGTGCCTGGCTACTGCTGACAAGCAGAACGGGAGGCAGTGCAGAACTGCAGCTCCTTCACAGGTTGTCTGGTGGCTCGAATCCTCTCCCACCCTGTCCCTGTTGGCCTCCCGTGGAACAACAGCTGAATTTGTCCTTGTTCTTCTGCGTCAGGCAGGAAGGAGCCTTCAGAAGAGCTGCAGAGCGTGGCTGGTACGGGAGCACGTTTGACAGCCAGCTGCAGGGTTGGCACTTGGCCTTCAGGAAGGGTTTCTGACTGCTGGTTGTGAACTGTAATGCAGAGCAAGGACCGAAATTGGTTTGTTTCTGGGGCATGATATGAAAGATTTGATCTTCATCCCATGTCAGAAGGTGCATTTTTTGTAAATTTAAGAAGTTCAAGTCAATCTGCTGTTTAGAGTTGAAGTATTTAGCAAGGCAGATGAACTATCCATTGTCTCTCATTTTCAGACAGGATAACAGGAACAGGAAGGAGCCATCACAGACCAACCCTGAGTCAGAGTGAAGTCCAGAGCAGCTGGCTCCCTGCCCAGTCCTTAATCATAGGTGTTTGTTGAGGTGCCTGGTGTGAAGAACAGACTTAACATTCATAGCTGCTCATGCAGTCTCTTTCACGACTATTAAATCTGCATAAAGAGATTAATGGGACCTGCCAGAGAATCTGTTTCTGTCTACAGAGTTGCTAATTGCTGTTCACACACTGTCAGAATATTGCAGGTTGGAGTTCTCATCTCTGATGCTTCTTCCTCAGATACAGAGGTGCACATGAAGCACAAACTTACTGTCCAAGGAAATTTCCTCTGGCACAGTCTGCCAGGACCCTGAGCATCCCACTTTCTTACAGAGCAGATGATAACCATCAGTTGCTCAGGATGTGTCCCTTCCTGTTCATTTTCCACAATCACTGAGCAGCCACAGCACAGAAAGACCTTCAACATCCTCCTTTTATTTTTGTTAGTGTTCCTGGATGTTGCTGGGTCAGCTCAGTTTCATAGTAATGTTTACCCTTCCTCTCATTTAGCTCTTTGCAACCTTGCCTGGAAATTGGTCTCTGTGAAATGAAGCCTTAAATAACCACTATTAGCAACAGTCCTGGAAACCCGAGTTAAAAAACCAATTAATTGGTGGTGGTGATGAATGTTATTTACTTACTTAGAATAGAATGATGTGAGATATCAATAGGTTTTGGTTTTCCTTTGTGTACTTACTAGTTGCAAAGAAAAATTTTGACCTACAGAGTGAACTGCCTTTTAAGGGACTGATTCCTTCTTCACATGATGTTTGAAGCCTCCAGATTGTGTTTTGTTGTCTTCAGGTATCTGTACTGAGGATCTGCTGGCTATGTTAAGATAACGAAGGTATGACAGCTGAAGCCTTGACCCAGAATTTTCAGTATGAATTGTGTTTGTGTTGCACTATACAGAAATCTTCTCATTCCCCAAAGGACACTTAGTGTTCATCGTGGCAGTGGCGTTCCAGTGGTCAGGGCAGGCACTGGGAAGCAAGGTTTATGTTGTGTGCCAGCTTTTGGATACCAGGAAAGATCTTTTGCTCTAGATCACTTGTTTGAGAAGTTGGCTGTAATGTTACTCACTGGCAAAGTAGAGGTTGTTTTTTAGAGTAGTTGTGGAGTTCCTTGGCTAGAACATAAATACCATCCCGTGCTTAAAACTGAAGTGAGACTGCTTTGCCTTTGTAAGCCCGGTGAAGTTCTTAAGTGAGTTGAGCTGGGATATTAGGTAACCTAATCCCCATTTTCTACTTTTATGCTTTATTCAACTATTTAGTCTGGCTTTCTGTGTAAAGCAGCACTGCCTACCTGAGCATGGGGGGGAGGCGGGGGAGGCTGAATCTGTCCTTTAGAAAGCTGCTGTCCAGCCTGTGTCTCTTTCTGTGGATGATGCTGGTCATGCAGCAAACATTCTGACTAGTCAAGTGACTCCTTCAAAGCCTCCTCACAGCCCAACAAAGTGAGAATTGCTGCTATTGCTGAAATCAGAGGTATGGGAGGGGCTGGCAGCTACTACATGGCACAAGTGGAGGAAGAGCTTTGGGGGGTGTGGTTAGCAGATACAAAGATCTGAACCCTAAATCTGCTGCTCCTCTTTCTTGCACTGTGTTTTCCTCTTTCCTCAGTAAACGTGTAACACCGGATCTGTGTGGTTGGAAGCGCAACTATGTCAGTGCTGTAGGAGATGTGGCCACAGTCATGTATCTGATGTGGGGGCAACGTGTGCCCCTAACAAAGCACCTCTGTACTGCAGACAGGCTTAGCATGACTGTCCTTCAGGGGCCTGCTGGCAAGGGCTCCTCTGGGACTTGCTCAGAAGGTTCTCTGCAACTTCCTTTTGCGCAGTTTGCCCAAAGTTTTGAGCTGTGCAAAGTGACTGAGCGGTTGCGTGCGTGGACTGTAATCATGAAGTGCAAGCTGTTCAGGCAGCTCTGACAGCAGCAGCCTGAAGAAAGAGGACATCCTAGGATGTGATGAACTGACTGCTTTCAGGATGGTGGCTCGCTAATAGAGCCAGGCATACGTTGTCACTGGTTTTCTGTTCGTATCCTTCAACTTGATGAGAAAACTTCATTCAAACCTAGATTTTTTCCTCCCTTTTTGCATTCGCTCACAACAGATAAGCACATTTCCTTTTAAAATATTTGCTGAATCGGTAAATTTGCCCTGAATTCTGTGGGATGTTAAGGGGAAGAAAAAAGAAAAAAAGGGACGTTAAATAAAGGCTTTAAAGAGCAAACTGTTTATAAGGTAGGAAATCTATCTTTCATCTTGAAGCAGCTATGGACTCTGAGTGAGAACAACTTGAATATGGAGTGTTCAGTGCTCATAACAAATTGCTTATAAACTGCACGACAGAGGTAACTTCAACAATTAAATAATTTTCAATGACTTTTTATAGTGTGTGCATGGACCACTCAGTGGACTGTTTAGTGGCCCTCTCAATAATTCTGGTGTTGGGTTATTTGCTCTACCATAGTCACTTAAGTCTGAGTCTTTGTGAGTTGAAGCAGAAATTATCCATGGGTCTCTTCTTGATATTAAATTCTATTCTGTTCTGTTCTATTGCGGTGTGCTTCATGCCATGTAAGTCTTGACTCACAGATCTGGCTGGATTAGCCATGCAGGCACAGCTGGAGTTACAGATAATGGATAACATCCTCAGCTGGTGTATTATAGCTGTATAATTCTAGTGAAGCCAGGGGAGCTACACTAATTCTCACCATCTGAACAGCTACAGTTCCTGCAATTGCTCTCTTTCTTTCAGCTGCCAAAGCTTATGTTTGGGCCTTTGTGCTTCTCCAGCAGAACTTAATGATATCCCTTGTGCCTGAATAGGGCAGAGTGCCCTATAAACAATAGGCTTTGTTGTGAATCGCTGAGTGTTAATGCTGGGAGCTGCCTTTGCCTTTCCTCAAAATTGAGGTGTGTGCAGAGATTCTGGAGGACCAGATTTAGGTCACTTCTGGGAGACATAGGATTTTTACTATACTCTTCATTCACTGAACTAAGGCTTGTTAGTTACATTAGCAATCCGTAAGACCATTTCATACTGTAACCCCTAATTCGTCAGATTCCCCATTGCCTTTACCATTTAAATTACTTACACTTCTGTATCTGATTTCCAGATGTGCACAATGAAACATAAACAAATACAAATTATTACAGAAATCTGTAACATAAACAAGCCGGCAGTTCTTAAAGGCACAGGCCAATCATTTCTGAATGTTTTTCAAAAGGTGTTCTTCCCAAGTCCTTGAGAAAATTACAAAAAATAGCATTCCAGTGTTACTTGTGTTTCTGGCCACATGTGTTAAAAGGAGTGGAATTGAAGTATCATGTGTAAATGAAGCAGTGGCTTGGATGAAATGTAATAACCTTTTATTTCCATGTGACAAAATACTGAACTTGCTGTTCTAAGTGCAGTTGTTCACTTGGGACGGCTGTAGCGCTTCAGATCCAGCTGTGCTGCAAATCGTCTCACCTAACTGTGGGTATCACAAAGTCCAGGGTTCCCTCCAGGCTTCTGCAGTTAGTGGAGAGAGGGGAGCACCTTGTGAGGGTGAACTGCTCTCTGAAAGGGCTTCTTGCTCTGAGCTGGAGGCAGGGGTAGTTGAAATGACCTCCTTAGGCTGGAATGTGTCTTAGCTTTCCTCCAAAGCCAGTCCTCTCCAGTCTCTCAAAGAGAAGCTGCCTTAGGTGGTGAACAACATTTGCAGCTGCTGGGTCACACTTTAAAAAGCATCTTTGCTAACTGGATTTGCATCTAAACATTTTGGATGGAAGGCTCCACCAAAAATGTTGCCTCGTTCCCATCAGTAAAGGTCAGCAAGCCGAAAAACTCTGAATTGAACGCTTAGTAGCCTTTTATTCTCATAGTAGCATTCTATCTCCCAAATCAGATAATCTGGATTTACAATTATGTCATTAAAAGCAGAAATTTGGGTTGTTTTGTAGGAAAGCTAAACTTATTAGGAACCAGAAGCTCCTGATTGTTAGCTGAAATTGTAATTTCATGTTGTTTTTATTAAATGATGAAATACAGAATGACTAAGACAGCCCTTCTGGCAGTGATTATTATTGCTAGAAGACTTTGTATTTCCAAAAGGCTGTCACTGTCAGTTTCTATGTATTTTCTGATGCCTATACCTTTAAATTCATATGATTTCTTTACCAAGTGTAATTGGATATTTTTATTGTGTATTGCAGGGAAGGCTGTCTAATATTTTTCAACATGACATTATGATGACTACCCATAAAACAGCAGTCTGCTTTTGGCCACAGAACACTGATATTCCTTTCTCCAGGAACCAGCCAGCCCGTAATACATGTGGCAGCAGCAGTGCAGTATAAGAAAAGACTTATCCCATTTTTAATTTACTGTAATGCATGCACAGACTTCCATAAAAGCTTTGAGTATTTCCTTCCAACAGGTTAGAAGGTAGAGGTAGATAGAAGATAGACTCTGATAAAGTAGTCTTCCTTTCTAGGTATCTTTGCAGTCCTACAGAAAGAGGAGTGCCTCCTATTTTGGGCTAATATTTGTAAGTGTTGTGCATGCAGCAGTTACAATATTGGACTGCTAAAACCAAGCAGCAGCCCCATGACTCTAGTCACGATGTAATTGGTGTTGCCTCTTATGGTTTATGTATTTCTCCTGCAACTGATGTTTATTACCAACATATTTGTCACCTTCAAAGCCAGTCTCTGATTTAGATACAGGTACCATCTATTCTGCACCTCACTGCAGACCAGTTGCTCTGCATTTTTGCGCAGTGTTGCTGTTTGATCGTGATTTTGCCACAGGACACTTTGAGCAGTTTGAGTAAGGGGAAAATCTCCTTTACCTTTCCTTGGGTGCAAATGTCCAGCGTGGGTGCAGTTTCACGGCTTCACTGTGAGTAAAAACAGTTAAATTGGTCAAAATATGAGGGAGAAGATAGAAATGTTTTAGCTGAGAACTGAAAGTGACACCTGGGAATTGTAGGCTCAGACCAAGCCCACGTGTGCAGCCCTAGAGCTGGTGGCTGAGCTGGACAGACAGACAGACAGCTCACACGTGGCAGCAGTGCCTCCTGCTTCATCCTGCTTTAGCAGAAGTGCAACATGAATTTATGTCCTCCCTGGAGGAGATCAGGAGATCCTAATCTCCAGCAGCTGGTTATTCAGTTCTGCTGTGAACTAAGAAAATTTTTTTCCTGTTTATTCACTGTTTTAATGAATTAAAATTAAGGTATTGAGTGAAGTGTTATATCTTTAACTCTTGATGTTTAAAAATTGCTGATTAAAAGATAATGGGCTAAATCAGGGATGATGAATTATTTCCATCTTATGCCAGTTGGTGAAATTCCTCAGAGTGATTCAGGTAAGCTTTGAATTTCTGGCCCTTTCCATAGCCTTAACAGGCTTAGACAAAAGGACTTTATGCCTTAAGTGTGTATTTACTTAGCCAGCA
Organism: Campylorhamphus procurvoides; assembly: GCA_013396655.1. Lineage (NCBI taxonomy): Eukaryota > Metazoa > Chordata > Aves > Passeriformes > Dendrocolaptidae > Campylorhamphus > Campylorhamphus procurvoides. The sequence continues at coordinate 1,348,980 of WBMV01004568.1, forward strand.
CTGTAGGTGGATTTAAGTGCAATCTGTGCCCCGTTCCTAGCTGCATGCTACTGATTTGAGGTGGAATTTGTGGAGTTTGGTGCGTGTTCCTCTCAGGCTGTACCTCTGAGAGTGGCTTTAGCAAAGCTGCAGAGCTTTGCATTGAAACAACCTTCACAAGTTTCATTTTCCTGACTTTCCTTGGAGGTAGTAACCCCTAGCAGGAAGCAAGAACAAACAGTTGGGAGAACAGGTCGTTACATTTTCAATCATCACAATGAACGTGAGTCAAAGCCTGAAGCAATTCTGCAAATCCATCCAACTGTTCCTGTTTAGCTGTGGACTGTGAATTGTGACCCCTTTTAAACAGGCAATCCTTTTTTCTTGTCCTTGCAGTAAGACATCAAACCTGGGAGCGTTGCTCTAGTGTGACTGACAGTCATTCACATCTGTCTCTTAATGTCGAAACTTTATCCACATATTTTGAAGAGATTCACCCCTGAAGTGAATTTAAAAGTGAGAAATAAGCAGTGATTCGTGATGGGTTTACACTGCTTAGGAAAAAAACCCCAGAGATGTGAGGAATTTATAGTTGTTCAAAGTGTGATAGAAGGCCAGATGGAGTAAGCCATGAAGTGATATCTGGAGGGAACGTTATAGTCCACAGTCCTGAATGCTCCACAGAGAGGATCTCTTGTTTTTCAGTAAGTGGCATCAGCCTGTTTGCCTCACCACTGCACAAGCTTAGATGCTCTTGCTAAGAGTCTCCTGTTGTAGAATGAGAGGGAGAGCTTACAGTAAAGCTTTATTTAAATCAGCAAAAGCAGGAAGTTGATCCCTGAATTACACAAGAGCCATGCTATCTAAAAATGGATCGGAAACAGCTGTTGTCAGGATCAAGGGTTTTCTCCCCAGATAACCAGAAATGCTCTCTCATTCACAAAAATGAAAATACTTGGGTTTTTTTTTTGTTGCCCTCATAAGCTGAGACAAACACATGATTCAGAGTGCTTCTGAAAGAGAAGTCAAGGTCCTTAATTATTTCCTTCTCTGTTACAAGCAGCCTTTCTTCCTCCAGCCCCAGACCAGAGTAGTAAGTCTGGCACATTTAGCAGAGTCACAAAGAAAGGGACAGTGTGTCTGCCTGGCTTCTGGCATAGATCTGCCCCCAGGAAACAAATGTTTTAAGCAATGGTTCAATGATGAAGGTGAAAGCAGTAAAACTGCTTGGGCTTTACATGCTCGTCTGCACTCACTTTTCCTTTATCTCAGTACAAATTAAATGAAAGAAATTCTATAAACATGTGCTCAAGAGATCTGAGAGTGAAAGCTGTGGTTTGAAATCCCAAAGATGATTAAAGCTTATTTCCTCACTGATCTTTGACTCAATTACTACATTAGATTTTGGTTCCTGTTGGGAGTTGCTTCCTGGGAAGCAAATGCAGAAATACCCTTGGGTCCACAGGGAATCAGGCAGTTCCTTGCTGTTCTCTGAGACCTTGTTTCCAGGCAGCCAGTGCCACCAGTTGATGCAAACATTGTAGATGTTGCTGTGTATTATTTTTGTGGTAAAAAGCACCTGTGTATTACTGTCCTGTGGAGGATGTTAAATGAAGAAGAGGAAGAGGAAGCCCTGGCAAATGGGCTCGTGGTGACATCTGAGAGTTCATGTGATGCTCTTGGGAAGAGAGGAAAGACAGATATAGGAACAAAAGAGGGAGAGACATGGAAAAATACTGTGCAGCCTGGGTACTTGCTAAAAGTAATTTATCAGGAAACACTGTGAGATTTTAACTTCGTGCTATAAGTCCATGAGCAGGGGTCCTCCAGAGAGGTTTGTGGGGTAGAGGGCATGTTACTGACCTGCCTCAGTTTAATTATTACTTTGCTAGTGTTCCCATAAGCAAAATAAATGCTTTTGCTGCAATGGTTGCAACTTCCATTTCCAACTGAATGAAATGTGAGAAATGAATTCAGAGTCTTCATTTATGTATTTATAAATCTAAGTCCTGCAGAATTGGACATCTGAGGTAATGGTTAGGTTTGCTTTTTCTTCCCCAGAGCTCTCCTCTGCAGTGGTTGAAAATGGTTGTTCCAGAGTTTTAAGCCTCCACAAGCCTGTCTTCTGTTTGAACATGGATGCAGGTGTGAGTGTCAACACTCTGCATGACGAGCCTGCTAGTTAACTTGAAAGGTTTGAAGTGGGAAACTGCAGCAGCCCTTGCAGATTCTCTGCTGTTTGCTCATCAAAACCTGAAGTCTCTAAGAAACCACCAAAAATCAGTCTGTCCTCATCAGCCTAGCTACAAAATGGTTTGCAAAGATGTCTCTTTGTCAGCCTAATGACAGAGGATACCCTCAGCCTGCCTGGCCTTTGATGAGAGGAAGCCCTCAAAGTCAGTCATGATGAAGGCACTGAGAGGATTTGTGATGTGGAGAAATAGTGGCTGGATCAAAGGCGTTATTAGTTGTTACTGTGCTATTAAAACCATGTTCAAAAAAGCTCTGCAGTACTGACCAGGCAGAAGAGTCTCTTTTTCTCCAGTTTTTGGTTTGCTTGGTCTCCCTCCAGCATGAGGGATGCAAGTCAGGCAGACACTCTGCACTTGCAGCTGTGGCTGCTCTCATAGATGTGGCAAAGGGACTTCCAGGACCCTCAGGAGCTGCTTCAGTGCATGTATTTAGTTGTTACTGAACCCTGCTGTTAGTGGGAACCGTCTCCTTGAGTGACAAAATGAGTTTAAAATGGCTAGTGAGTCCCATTCCTTGCACATCAGAAAGAGTGATTTTTTTTTCTTGTTTCTGCGTTTTAAATTAGTGTTTAAAAATAATGCAATGAGCCTGAGAGTTCTGCTTCTCCTTTGGTTTGCCATTCCAGTTGCCTCGTCCTTGTCTTTCTTCCTTGGGTGGGTTTTGTTCCCTGTGTGCATTTCTTTTGGCTTCTCTTCCTTGTGACTGTATGGGCCCCTCCTCTGAGGAGCTGAGCACGTTCTATAATGTGCCATATATTTCCTTCCTCCTCATCTGTCTTTTTTCTTCCTGCCATCCACCCAGCAATTTCAGAGATTAATGGGAGTAGAGAATCTGTAACAACACGGGCTGAGCCACATCCCCATCTGTAATCATTAAGCTACATTATCACAGCAAAGACACAATCGTGTGTCTACACAAACAGCAGCTCCACAGCTGGAGTAAAATTGTCGTGCCACACACTTGAGCTGTTTGAGAAGCTTTAGTATGAACAGCTCTTTGCAAAATCTCCTAAAAAGATATTTTCACCTCTTTCTGTAGTTGCAATATTTTAAAGGGTTTAATTCCTTTGTGTAGATTTCCCTTGGCTTTTATTTTCAGTGGGTCAGTAAAAAAGTATATAAATACTTGACTTGCCTCATATTCTTTGAGGCTATAGTTATAGCAGTATGAGGTGTGTTTCTTCTATATTATTTTGTGTCTCAACAGTGTCTATCAGTGTATTTTGTTTTCCTTCCTAAACTGTAACCTTATCATTGCAGATCCTATATTGGGGACGTCTCTACTAACCATATCAGACATTGTTTATTGGGCGTGGCAATAGGAGACAACAAGGGGAATGTTGCAGTTCATCCTGAGCAATGTTTGCAAAATTATAGGCACCAGCACATCCTTTTCTTAATGAAGTCATCAGCTGACTGGCCCTGTGATTCTGGAAATAAGGAAATAGGAGGAGGCTGGATGATGGACCAACTGTTCCACGTTGGGTCAGCATGTAGTCTGTAGGGACAGTGGGGATCTCTGGGGTCTAGATTAATGTTCATCAGCTAGGAGAGGGAGAAAAGATTTTGCTAACAGATACTGGCAAAGCATGAAACCTCTGCCACGTTTAGAGCTTTTGGGGCATGAATTGTAGCTGGAGAAGGCAATAGGAAGATTTTGGTAGCTGTTTATACTAGCATATAAATCTGTGTCATTTTAGGTGACCTTTGGCTTTTTCACCCTCTCATAAACTGAACTCAACCTGTGTCTCCCTTGTGGGTTGCACATTGCTAGTTTTTAAAAATTGCTTTCTACATCGTTGCCTTTCTATGTTTTGTTGTGTATTTGCTTACTCTGCATCTCTCAAAGTGTCCTTCCTGTGGCTCTGACCTCAGCCTGTTCCTGGGTGATCTGTGTGACCTTTTTTGTCTCTGCCTTTTGCTTGTTTTACTGTATCACAACCCCAGCTTTGCAACAAAGGTGTGATTAGCCATTTGCATAGTTGGCATCTGCTCGCTGATGTTAATCTGCTGGAGCACTCAAAGTGCTCCAAGGTGGACATGATTCTGCACAGTGCAATTTTTTAATTTTTTTTTTTTTTGGCAGAGTGAGTAAAGTCTGTTAAACAGCTCAAGAAATGTGTTAACAAAAGGCAAAAGGATGGGCCATCTGCTGGGCAAGACATTGCCTTGGGGAGTTGAAAATGCTATTATAAGTGATCTTTGGCCACCTGCACTTGCGCTGCACAAGCAGGCTTTCAGGTCGTGCTGATGGCACTTTGGTTTTATTCATGATTGCAGCTGCAGCGTGTTCACTGCTGCTGGGGAAATTGTTTGTTTTCATCGTGCCAATTGCTTCCTGCGGGATAGGTGTCTCCACACGACCTTTCATTATTTATTTATGTGTCTAAGCACTTAAAGGCCAAGGAGGTTTTTCAGGTGGCCATCCCTTTGTGGCTCATTTCTTGCACAGGGTCTACTGAGGCTAGTGGACTGCTGTTGATCCCAAAAAAGCTTGGAGGAAGTCCCTTTACTCCTTCCCCCGAGAGTGCATGTCTCAAAATGCTGCTGCTGGACTAATTGTGCCCTAATTGAGGAGTATCCTGGAGTGACTCCACCAGAACCAGACATGACCTCAGTGGTGTTGTCCTGTCACTGGGCGTTTGGTCCATTGTTGCTGTCCCACAGCACACTGCCCTAGTCCCCAGCTGGAGTGGTGTAACCACTGTCAAACACTTGACATCTTTCAATAGAAGGTGCAGCCTCAGCATTTTGGGCTCAGCACGGGGATTTGGATGTGGTCAGTGTTTGCATTGGCAGACTTTTTTTTGTTGTTTTCAATGATTCTGTTGTCTAACCAGCACGTTCGGTGTAAGATCCTGGCATTAGATAAGTAACTACTCTTTGCTGGCAAGCAGACTACTTGTCATAGCATGTTCAGAGTGCCTAATATACTGATCCATCATCCCTTAAATTTACAAGGATAAATGCAGTTTCTCAAGTTAAGCTGATATATATATCGTATCAAAAGTACATTCACCTGGGATATATATCAGGGTGCTATTGAATTAATCTTTCTTAAACTTACTTACCTTCATCCCATTGAATTCTTAGTATGACAATGATGTAGCTGAATAGTATGTCTTCTTTCATCAAGTGATGATAGCTTCGCTTCCAGGTAATTCTTAACAGATTTGATTTGTGCAGTGTGTTCCTCTATGCTGAATGCAACAGGAATTTCCTTTTGGGCTCTGTTGGAGTGGGATCAGACTGTTTTGTTTGAAAGAAGCTGTCTTTTTTCTTCGGTGACATCTGTTTCTAGAGCACATTGGGGTTTTCCATGTTTCACCGTCTCTGAGCTGTTTGTTTTTACATGCATTTTGATGTCTGCTTCTGGCTGTTTTCCCTTGGTCTCATTATAATTTTTTGGATCTCCAGTTAAGCTGATGAGACGTGGGTTTTCACTCCGTCTCATTGAAGATACAACATACTTAGGAGGATGGATCTGGCTCTATGCTCCCCACCTTACAGCCAGCCTGGGTGAGCTTGCATCTGGGATCAACAATCCCAAAGGGTTACAAGGGCTGATTGCTCACTAACATTCCCTGTTCATACCCTGTTCATCAAAAAGCTAATGGTGATCTGCACCAGAGGCAGTCTTAATACAGCAAAATCTACATTTAAAGGTGTTTTCAGTTTGCCCACAGTTTCTGCCTCTGGCTCCCAGGGCACTGCCAGAGCCTGTGGGGCAGCCTGTTTGCCTCTCAAGTATCTGAGTGTGTCTTGCTGCCCTTCCTCCTCATTACCCTTCATCACCACCCCCCACATGCACGCTGGGAGGCTTGGCCTGGCTATCACAGCACCTGTTCTTTAGGGCAGCAATGCCTGGTTTTGGAGCCTCCTTTCCTCCCGCTGTCTGTTGACTGAGCAGGACAGCTGTGTCCTAATCACCAACCCATCTTGGCTCCTCCTTGCTCTGATTTTCTCAGTCCAGTGCTCTTCTGGGGCTGTCCATTCCCAGTGTCCTTGGAGTTTAAGCCACACAGTGTTTTCTTTTAATATAATGGTTGCGATTTGGAGAGGGTGTGTAGGACAAGGACAAAAGATGAAGGTTTGATTTTTGATCTGAACTCTGAAGTTGCATTTATCATTCATCAGGGAATCTCTGTCCTTCTGATCCATGTGGTTATAAAACATTAATATGTCATGAACATAATTTTCCATGTCTTGAAATGCTTTCCAGAACCTGGATTATTATTGCCCTTCACACTATAGGAAGTAGGGTCAGGATCCATAACTCACTTTTTTTGATTATAAACAGCTCCCATACCTTGATGCTGCAACTTCTGCCTAGCTATGGGGTACATTCTCCAGATGAATAATTTATTCATTGAAAAATACAATTGACTTTTTTTTGCCTTTTCAAAAGCAGTTTACAAGTTCTTTTCAAGACAATATTTTTCTCAATTAAAAGAATTAGTTAAATTTTACATTTGCTAAATGGTCTGCAGTGAGTATAGCTGAAAGTGCAGAAACATAAATAACATCCAAGTATAAACATGAAGAAAGGATATCAGTCAGGAGATCTCAGAAAGTGGTTTCTTTATTGCAGAACCTGCTAAGATCTCTCTCTGGGATGTTTTGAAGATGCATCTGTAGATAAGCATGACCTGCAGGGTAACAAATGCAAACAGAGCATTTTCTATTGGCTTGGGTGAAAATGACAGAATAAAATTTTATTCTTTTCTTTCCAAGGCAAGAAAAATATTTTCCCTGTTAAGGGGTGTTAGGAGCAGCTGTCTCCTCCCACAGCCCTGGCCAGGGCCCTTCTACCTTGGCTGCTGGAGATCAGGTTTGGTTCTCCTCTTTGCCTCCTTTATCATTTGTTATTCACATTTGTGTCTGTGTGTTCTCATTTATGGACTTCTCTTTTTCTCTACTATCCTTTCTTAGTTTTCTTTTAAGTTCTTCATATTTTTTCATTTATTGAAGAAGTCCTTGAACAGGTACCCTGAAAGAAGCAGACAGTCTCTTTCCATGTACCCTTTCATCTTCTATTTCCCTCTGATTTTTTATAGGAACTAAAAAGCAATTTTAAAAAGAAATAAAACCCTGAAGTATCTTTATATAAAAACTTTGAATAATAAAAATCTTTTATAAAACTTGCTGTTAGAGTATTTAGTGAAGGAGTATAGAAGAACCAGATGGATGTATGTTAAGGAAGAGAGGAGCACAGGCAGGGTAGAAAGATGTATGCAGTTTTTCCAGAAAAAAAAAGGGGGTAGCAGCTGAAAACAGTAACCTGAAATAGAAAGAGGAAATAATATTTTGTGCTAAGATACCCAAAGGCCCTGCTGGAACATTCTAAAGACTAACATGAGGGGAAACAATGTAAGGGAAGTATGTGCCAGAAATCAGTGCTTTCTACCGAGATGAAAATACCTTTTTGGTAGCTCTAAACACAAAGTTCATGATGAATTTTTTGCACTCAAGCCAGCCTCTGGCATCCTTTTTATTCTGTGCCTTGATGAACCCATCCAGACTTAGCTCCAAGGGCAGGTGGCATTCATATGTGCTTAATCCTGTCTTTCAGATCATGTCTCCAATCTTTGCCAATTAGATTATTTCACTGCTTCATCACAGCTGGAAATTGAAAAACCCTTTGAGGAAAGCATCCTGCAATCTCCAGCACACGCAGAGGGATTGAAAAATGTTGGCAATCTTGTTTTTATCCTCTTCTGGTGCTCTGCAAGAAGTAGAATAGATTTCAGCTGAGCTCAGATGCGTTGCTCAGAAACAGGCAGATGGGAAGTGGTCGCAGTTCTTATGAAGACACTGAGCTGGTGATGTGTAAGATGTAAGAAAAGTCTGCTTATTCCTTGTCTTTCTCAGCTTCTCAAAATTAACAGGAAGGACAAGCAGGAAAAAAGTTACCTTTCCTTAAGGAGAGTAGATATGGTTAACAAAAGCAATAAATTGTGATTTCTGTACATTATTTTGAGGTTAAAACTTCTCTTTTCAACAAAATCAATTCTCTAAGGGTTTTTGTGTTTACATTTTATATTGACAAATGCACTTGTCTGTAAGAGGAGAGGAATAGAATCCTTTCCACAGCAGTCTCCCCACCTCAGCTAGACACTTCCAGACTGAACAACTGAGTTTCTGTATTGTGTGTAGCTTTTGGGGTAAAGCTGAATGATTGAAATTTAGTTCTGGCTGTTTCATTTGGGTAACAACAAATGGCACAGACCAATTTCATGCTAAGTTCAGTCACTCTTCTTGAGGAAGTTTGTTTTAATCAGTTTTTCATGGCAGTTTTCTGCCATCTGGTCTGGAATGTCTTACAGGCAAGAACTTCTACAGAATTAGTTAATTAAATGAGAAATGTGCCACCCCAAATACTTAATTTCTACTCCCTGTCGCCTCTCTTGTTTGTTTGGTTTTGTTCGTTTCTTTTCCCTCTGGCAATGATGCTTCTTTTAATTTCTCATTTGAAAGACTAAATAGTGAAAGCACAGTGATTTTCAAGATAGAAGGATCACTTTGGTAGGTTAAAGCTGATCCACTGGAATTTTTCATCATTTTTCCACAGTGGCTGGTTTGTTGGAAGAGGAAACAGAAACCTGCCAAAAGCTGTCATTGTGCTGAGAGAGAACCAAATGGTAGTTCTGAAAGATAAAGCAGGGCTGAGAGAACCAGGCTGTCAGTATGTATAGTGCAATTTAGCAGTGCAGAGATTAATGCAGTTCTCATGGCAGAAAAATTGCTCCAAAATGAATGAAAAGTAGAATTTGAATATATGCATCTTATTTGAGTAGCAATTAAAAAAATGTTAGCAGTTTCAAGTGATTCTGAGAAATAGAGGGACATGGAAAAATAGATTGGACAGATTTTATTTATCTCTGTATCTAGTTCCTGGCATGTGTGTCAGAGAATTTTCCTGGTATATTAGCTGAAAAACCCATAGCAAAATTCTCTCTTTGGCTTTAATTAATTTTTTTTTAGCTAATGTGCACTTCACACACAACAGTCACTAATCTTTCGTCAAGCACCCAAATAGCAGTGCAGATGCTTAAATTTATATGGTACAGAAATATGAGGATTTGTGGAAGGAAAATGAGGAAGTAACTAGTTCCATTATGGTTGTAATAAACTATTCTTCTAGTAAGTTATAGCTTAGTTGTGAATGCTTGAGGATAATGCTAAATAAATGTAAATAGGGAGCTTTCTATTGCATTTTTTAAAGTTGTTTGGGAGTTTTATTCAAAGTATTGCTGTATATTTAGAAATGTGAAACTGGTTGCAACTCTTTGTGAGTTGGAGTTTTGTGATCCTAGAATCTTATTCTTTATCATCATTGGTTTTCAAATGTGACAATTTTTCTTTTAATGGGGCTTTTGTGTGGAGGGTGTGGGCTGCTAATCTATCACATTTATATCAGAAAACATTGCATGCTGTGAAGTTTCAGGATGTTGCCTTGGAAGAAAGTTGAGGGATTTTTTTAATGATTCAGGGCAACAAATCAGAAGGCAGCTACTTGAATCTTGCAGGAGCTTTCCCAAAGAAAATTAAATTTGGGCAGATGACAAGCTGGATATTTTAAGTGGGAGCTTGTACACATATGGAACTTGAAAGCATGTGAACGCATATAGCACAGTACTCAGCATAAAGTAAAAATAAAGTAAAAAACTGTTGACAGTGCACAGATTGTGCTATAAAGGGTATTACACAGTACTCCATCCCCTTCTGTGAGAGTGGGGAATACATTACTGCGATCCTTCAAAGGGCGACACTCAGTTACTGTCCTTCGTCTCTGAGATGACAGCTGGGTGCAGCCTGTTACCCCACTGCTCCACCCTGTCCCCAGCCTTTGGTGGCCTTGCCCTGGCACTTTTCCTGCAGGCAGTACCTGGAGCATGAAGTTTGCTCCCAGTTTCTGATGGGAACCTGACAGAAGAGCAAAGCAGGAGCCCAGGTGGGCACAGCTCAGTAAGCTCCCGTTGGGATCGTGAACCTTTCAGCAGCATGGGGGCTCACAGCAACAAAGTGTTCAGGGCTTTGCTTCTATTTCCCTTGCAAGATTCCTGACTGGCTTGTGTAGGCATCACTAAGAACCCTGTTGGTTGTTCCTGGCTAGTAAAGCTTTGCAGCCTAAAGACAGATCCAGTGTCTGCCTGTTTGTGCTGCCCCAGACTCCCAGCTGTGGTTCCAGAGATGGCTGGGCACGATGGCAGCGTGGGGCTTATTCCTTCTCTCCCTTGCCCTGAAATGGGTCACTTCTCTTACCTGATGTGTTACACTGACAAATAGGGTTAGGGACCAATCCGTGGCTCCAGTGCCAAGCAGCACAGACTGGCTTGCAAGGACATTGAGTCCCTGTGGCATATTTGCCTCGGACATCAGTCGCTGAAGCACCTGGAACAGAGTCAAAGGGTCAGCTAACATCATTAAGCTGTGGGAATTCAGTTTTTCTGCTGGCTTCAGGGTCCTTTTTAATTTAAAGGGGACAATAAATTTCTCAGCAGTATTACAGCACTGTGTCCCCTGCAGTTAAAAGGGATGGCTGTGCAAAGCTGTTGTCCTGAAAATGGAAGCTTGCACAAGTTCTTGCCGTTCTCTCAGGTAGGAGAATTTTTAGAACAAGGCTTAGACAGTGTAGATGGTATGGCTGCACTTTGTATGTCTCATTTTGTGCAGATCTGAACCTTCCCAGTCTTACAAACAGAGACCACTGAGTTTGGAACCATGTTGGGTGAAGTTTTAGGACTGGAGCTTGGGCATCCTGAGCTGGAAAGGAGAAGTAATTAGAAGAAAGCATTGGGAGAAAAATGATCTCTGCATCTGGGCTGAGCAAGAAGGCTTTTCTCCATGTCACTATGTCTGCTCTTAGACTTTGCAGTATAAACCACAGAGGGCTTTTTAAGATCAGCTGTGAGGTTTGTTTTTCTTTTTTTTATAGCAGATATCTTCACAGTTCAGAGGCAAGAAGACACTGGTGATGTCCCTGATTTCTTGTCCCTTTTTTATTTATTCTTTTTTTCTAGCATCTGATGGGTTAGCACTTGATTCTTTATCACAGGTTTCGTGTTAGTTACGGGACATTACGAAGCATTCCAGGGCAGCTGGAAGCTCCTAAAGAGCCCTCTGAAGTCAGCATCTCTTACAGTGCTGACACTGCAGGATTTCCAACAAGCTCTTTGCTTTGCATCTTCTCCGTTCCTCCTTGGATTCCCTTGTGGCATCTCTGCCAGAACATCTTCAGCATGTCCCTGACCCGACCCCAGCAGAAACCACAAATGCAGGTGATCCCTCTGGTCCTTTGTTCCCCTGACTGTGGGGGAAATTGGTATGTGTTGCTACGTGCAAACAAGTTGTTCACGAACAATTGGAGTCAGATTGTGCTGAAAAAGATACGGCTGCTGGGCTGTCCCCAGGGACCCGGGGAAGGTGGTGTGTTGTAGCTGAACTAGGTCATCATCTGTCCCGTGTGTACCTGCTGCTCCAGCACTTGGGAATGCAGAGAATGGCACTGGGAGAAATAAATCAGCGGACTAGCTGGCATGTATAGGCTGAACTAGTTTTGCTGACTGGCTCTCTGAAAGGAAATTCATTAGGCACAGTAGCATGCTCTCGTGCAAATTGTTTATGCTTTCCACTCCACACTCCTAGGCCCATTAAGCTGGAAATGGAACTGGGAATGGCTTCTGGAACAGAACACATGGGACTTTTTTGCCAGAGCATCGGTGCAGCGTGCTTCGTTTGTTTTTCTCACTTCATGCTCCAGCACAGTTGCTGCCATCCCTCATTTTTTCTGGTACATTAAACCTGGTTCAGGAATGCAAATGATTATGCTGAATGAACCATCTCCATAGCCTTGTGCATCCAGATAATATCATTTTCTTCAGTTCTATGTTCACAGTGTGCTTCTTGAATAATGCAGTGTACTGGTGGTTTCTGAAACTTTAAGTATCTGACATATGATATCATAAAGACTGTACTAATTTGATGAAAGTCAGTGTAAATGCATTGATATCAGGGGAATTGTGTCAATTTAAAGAATCAAGACAGGATCTTAATGTTCCTATTTCTACTTCTTATCGAAGTATATTCAGGATAGAGGATCTGTCGCATTTTACAACATTCCTTATGTTTTCCTTAGGTGGTTCTTAACATAAAAACTGCAGATGTGAGTGGAGGTAGAAAAAATGGTCTCATTTTTATAACAAGCAGGACCAGTCTGAAGAGGGCTTGGTATTATAAGCCAAGTGCTAGATTTACTGCAGCATGTAAGGTTACTGACTAGCTTGGTAAAACAAAGCAGCACTCTCGCTTGCTGGAGTAGCAGATTGAGGAAGGGAAATTTTGGCCTTGAGACAAATTCAGATAAAGATATGTTGCTTGTTAAAGACTATATTTGTCTTCCAAATTGTTATCTGAATAAAACCTGTGGATAAAAACCTCAGCAGTAGGTTCCCAGCATTGCACATCACCATAACAAACTGTTTTGCCCCGTGTCTGTAAAAACACATGGCTGAGTTTCACCACTTGTGCTGTTTGATTAGTTGTTTTAGGAATATGTGTACGGAGCTGCTAGGGATGTAAAGGTCTGTCAGCCAAAGCAGCTGATCACTGAATGATCCTCCTGGCCTTTGGAAACCTTTTGGGGGTGTATCTGATTCTTCAAGGGGGAGTTTATGGCTGTGGCTGGGTTTTGTCCTTTGTGATTCCCCGCCTCAGCTTTTTCAGAGCTGCTGGCAGACTTCACATTTACAGCTACTTTCAAACCTACAATTTGGCCAAAAAATACTTTGGCCTTATCAAACGGATGTGCCTCAAGGTATCCTGTTTTCCTATTTCTGAGTTGTACTGTAGACCACAGACTGTACCCTCCTCACTCAAAAATGCCCTTTAGCCTGTTTTTTAGGTCCAAATCTAAAGTTTTTTTCAGGTAGGGTTACTTCTGCTCCTGGGAGCCAAGCCATGAGTGGTAGCTTTTGTTCTTGTCTGATTAGTCAGTAATACCTTAAAATAACCTGTGTTCGTATCTTTGGTGTTTATTGTAATAGCATAAAGCATGTGGAAATTATTTAGTATTAATGTGATTGTCACAAGTCCTTTGATAGATTTCTACTGTAATTTGGTATTAATTATGCTGAGCATTAAAGAAAAGGAGCTTATTTTTCCTGCTGGTTGAGTCTGAAAGAAATCTTAATTCTGTAGGCGATAGCAGCTTGCTTTCCATAGTCATTCGAATGTGAACATCTGTAAAAGCTGATGTTCTTTGAGTTTTGGGGAGAAAGGGAAGCTCCAAGGAGTGCAAACCTAGGAGCTGGGCCACAGTGTCACATCCAGCAGTTGTTGGTAAGGTGTTTACCATCACCTCCCAACCCCTGTGGTATCAGGGGGTCACCTCAGTCTGACTCCTGTTGTGGTAATGTTTTGGCACTTTCATGAAAGGAATTGGTGCAAAGGCTTGAGTCAAACAAAAAGAAATTAAGCTAGCATTGGATGAAGTGTTTGTGTTGACTAAAACTTCCAAATAATATCATTTAAGCCAAGCCATTTACAAAACCAGGCTGAGTAGTTTCAGCTAATCAACATAGAGCTTGGTTCCGAAAACTGGCCAAGGCATATGCCAGATTTTATGAGAGGTGGTCACTCTCTTCTTGTCTTCCCCTCTGATTTAATGAATATTGCATGTCCAGTAAAATTAACTTTAACAAGAGGGATTGAAAGACCCTTCTTCACTCGTTGCTGATATCTGCCCTGGTGAATATCCAATGCCAGTGTCGTCTTCTGGAGTCAAGCTCCATCCAGTTCTGACAATTCACTGGGATTGACCATTCTGTGAGACAGGGCGAAAAGGGAGAAAGTTTTTTCTGCCTAGTATTTCAGAATGTGAGAAGGTGGGACCACATCTGGGTTATGATGTATTATATAAAGAGTCAGAGCATCTCTAGATGTGTGGCAGGGGAAAAACACCAACCACAGTTACCAAGTTGCTCCTATATAATGTAATATTGATGCCACTGACTCTTCTCTGGCATTATAAACTAAGAGAAATAGGGAATTAGAGGTTTTGCTCCACTTTCCTCAGGCAGTGCATAGAGGGCTCTAAAGTATTCAGTGGCACACACTGCCTTTCAAAGTATTGCTTTGTACTAGCAGATAGCATTTATTCCCTCCTACATTAGGAAAAAAAAGTTTGGGTTTTTTTTTTTACTTCTTTTATACTGTATTTCCTTTGAATGAAATCAATGAGGGGGGAAAAAAGTGAAGGAACTCTAGCACTTTCATAGATATCAAAATAGTTGAAATTATTAGAAAAAGCTTCAGTGTGTTTAAGCTCTCTGTACTTCAGTTTGATTTTTTTTTTGGTCAATAGTGTTCTAGCTGTAGCAATTTAAATTGAGTACAGGCTATACTAGCAGTTGAGGAGAAACCTTGGCAGTTTAACCATGTGAAAACAAGTTTAAGTGGCATTCCCAGCATAAAGCATCTTGCATCTTGGAAAATACACCTGGATGATCTACTCAAAACAGTGGTTTCTTCTGAAAGTATCACACTGGGCACACAGTGCTGGGACCATCTGTGGAGGTTTAAGCAAAGGTAAAAGAAAGTTGAGATCACAAAAGGGCAAAGAAAAGGGAGATTAATGGAAACACAGAAACATCCTACCAAAAGCTGGAGTTGCTTCCGAGGGAACTTGAATCTGTTATAATCTCTGGCTGATAAAATATCAGATAGAAAAGGTTTTCCAAGAGAACTAACTAGAGGAATGAAAAATTAGTGCTACATCCTCTTTCCAGCAACAGCATAAGCCAAAAAAAGAGCAGAAAACATACCCCACAAATCTGCTGTGTGTGTATGGTCAGTGCATGACTAAGTAGAAAAGAAGGGCTCAGAGAAGGCACAGGGAGGCTGTATGAATTATTTGTGCTTTGTTCACCGTGGAAGACACTGAGAACATTCCCTGTGCCCACGGGGAGGCTCATCAGGCTGAATTGTTAGAGAATTCATGGTATAGATACAGGATGGATGTGAAATTACAGGCAGAACCAGACTCACCCATGAAAGAACAGTAGTGTGTGTACTTCCTCACTGAAAACTGCCCTGGTGCTTGAAGACTGGAGGGTGTTTGAAATGAAATCAGTGTTTAAATATAGTTCAAATTAAAAATAGTTCACGTAGCTCTGTAAGCCTGACATCTCTTCCAGCTGATTTGGTAGAGACTACAGTATAAGATAATATCAGTGACCACATGGATAAATGTATGTACTCTTGTGAAGAGTACATACATAAGCTCAAGGGAAATTTTACCTTGTAAAACTTTCAAAGTTCTTTGCATAGATCCATGTGGATATCCAGTAGATAAAGTTTATTTGACTTTTTTAAATGCTTTTGACAAAGAGATCAATGCAATCATGAAGAGGGAAGGTATTGGCAAAACAACTGGTTAGAAGGATGTGGAAAATAAGAGATCAGCCAAATATTTGGCAGGGTGGTTGGATGGGGTTACTGCATTGGCAGACTGCACCAGTATCAGGAAATCTGAGTGCAGAATACATGGATGTGCACTTTATAATACCCTAGGTGTCTGTGTGAGCTGTGGATGTAGGGGTGGCTTCTTTCAAAGATCTAGTCTGTAGAAAATCAACACACCTCTCACACTGCTGGAAGCCTGGAGAGGCATCTCCTAATGCTCCTGCATAACTGAACAGCACCGGGATTGCTGAGAGACATTGCTGTAAATTGATGTGAGATGAAAGTTAAGTCTTTCTGTTCCGAAGGGACATGTAGAGTGCTCCCTGAAGGTAGTCACTTCAAGGTCTACAGCTGCGGTCCTTGGGCTGGCTTGAATTCCCTTGGCTCATTTCCAGGGATTTTACTAATGGCTTGAGCTCTCGTGCCAAGGACCAGAAGGGACTTTCTAGTCTATCGAACTGCAGTTTGTTTCTCTTGTTTTTCCATCTTTTTAACCTCATGTTTGGCTTCTGCTAGTCTAACTGCTCCAGAGCAATTTATCACTTCCTCTGCTTATACTCAGGTGGCCACTGGTTCATTGCTCAGTTGCAATGTTCATCGCCCTGAGGGTGCAAAACAGGTGAGGTTGCCCAGTGGGAGCAGCTAACAGAGAAAATACAGAGACCTTCTTTTGTGTGTTTTAGAGTTGTGTGAATTTATTTGACCCCATTTTAAATATTTTAGATTTGCCGCATATTCCTATGGGTTCTGAACTTCTGGTTTTATTACCAAGCTTCTAGTTGACAGAGTTGTTTAAGAGGGATTTGTACTGCAGCTGCAGGCCATGTGGCATGATCTCAGAGAACAACAGTTATTCATGTACTCTAGTTTTGAAAAGGTGCTCATATACTTGAAAAAGAGCCTGTTCTAGTTACAGTTGTTGCCATAATGCCTTTCAAAGCATTTACTCTTTTAAATAATTTCATTCTACAATTTTTGTAGCACAGAGCATCTTTAAAAAGAAAAAACATTCAAACATTGCTCTTTTCGCTCTCTATCCAGCTATCTTTGGAAAGAGCTCTAGGAGATTGAAGAGAGGATATAGTTGAATGTCTTCACTGACATTTGCAAATTATTAATATGTGAAGGATGTCTTGACGTTAAAGAGAAAACTCAAAAGACTTAGCAAAAGCATTCTCAGCTATGAATAGGTCTTTCATGCCTGTAATCATTGGGTATGTGCTATGTTTGTGTTACAAAGCACATAAGACCAGCAGGAACACACGGGGTTGTAAGTTCTGTGTTTGCTGCAGTGGCACTGTGGGCAGTGCTCGACAGGGACCTGTGTCTGGACTGGTGCAAGATGGAGATGCAGGAGGTGCTGCACTGTTCTGTTCCTATTTGTTTGCTGTCCCAAAGACACAGCAGACTGTCTGAGAGTACCTGTGTTATTCTGAGGTAAATCTCTTGAAGCCTGTATCGGGGCTTTGTTGCAGTTGGTTTTTCCCCTAAAACCTGAGAAAATGTGTGATTTGGTTATTTCTTCTCACAAGCTCGCTCTGGCATTCAGTCCAGTGGAATTAAATGCCAAGGATATCTGACTTAGTTCTGTGTTGTTTTGGGCTTTTCCTAGCTGATTTCATTGATTCTCTTGTTTTCCCATCCTCCCAACTTTCAGCGTGAGAGCTGTGAAGTATTCAGAAGATTTAGAAATACTAGGCAGCAGTTTCATTCTGATAATACAAGCAGTTTACAGCCATACCGTTCTGACTGTCCTTTTATATTATTTTCAATTGCGGGTGACTTTAGCAGCCACAATTTTCAAAGAGGCAAACTAAGATGAGCAGCTCATCTTCTGAAAGCTAAGATTCAAGCTGTCAGATAACAGAAAGGATTGATGTTTAGCTCTGCTGGTTTTGGAAAGAGCAGCTATTAAAAGCACATTCTAATTTGAGTTGGCAGAATAAGGATCACACACAGTCCCAAAATACCAGTGAACACTGATTTTAATGTTTCATTGCTTTGGTGTATAGGATAGCTCTGTGTTCCATTGAAAAACAGAGTCAGCTTTCCCTTGGCACTATATATAGTATTCCCAGAGCCACAGTGTAAGAGCAGTAATGGGTGGAGGTTTAAAAAAAGCCCTAATTAATACTTAATTCAGTCAGAAAAGGAGCATACCTCTTCAGGAGGATTAGAGCCTTCTTCTGCCATATCTAGCTGGACGCTCTGAGTGCATCAAATTATTCTGAAGGTCTTGTGCTAAGGGCAGTGTGTCATTAAGAAAGATGCAGCCTGCAGTCCCTGTGGAAAGAGTGTGTTCCCTGGCTTTTGGGTTGTTGAAGCTAATGGTGAGAGTAACCAGAATCCCTGAGCTGGAAAATGCCATTGAAAAAGTACATAAAAAGGAGAATGAGGTTAATTTGTCTTTAACCTTTGGTACCAGGGAGGAGAGGAAAGCACAGGCTCTTTGAGACTTGAACCCCCATCCATAAGAAGGAGGAGGCAGTGTGGGGGTCTTAGCAGGCTGTGAGTATGGGATGAGTGGAAGTGATTTTGGGAGTCAGTTGTTCCCTGAGAGAAGTGTGCGTCTACTGAGAATCTAAGTGGAAGATTTGCTGTCTTTGGGTCCATAAAGGCCGCTCAGATTGGAAGGGAGAAAGGCAAATGGGAAGAAACAGGTGGGATCAGCATCACCCCACTCATTCCATGAGCTCTCCCCTGGGTGACCATGTTGCCTGTGGAGGGACCCACAGTGAGACTGGGAGAGTCCTTCCCACTGAAGCTGTTTGAAATGAGATCAGTCTGGTTTTAGGTTGGTTTTGCCATTGACTTTAATGGGATTAAAATTGAATCTGAACTCAGGTAGCTGTCCTTAGGCTAAGTAAAGAGTAGCTTGCGTAGCTGGGGAAGCTGGCATAAAACAAGGAAGGGGGTGCATTTATAGTGGTTTTAAGTGCTCATTTCTGGCTCCCTGTGAGGACAAGTAGAATAGTCTACCTTGCACCTAACACATGCTAAAAGTGCCTGCGTGGAGAATGAGCACCAGTGTGCTGCTGAGACAGAGTCTGTGTCTCAGTGAGATTGGCTGCACAAGCCCCAGAGGGGCAGATAATCAAGAAGAGCATGATCTAAATGGGAGCACAGGGCATTAAGGAGGGCACTGCTCTCTGAAAGGCACTCTGAGAAAACTCGTCTGTGGCAGCAGTGGAGCCTCAGATGTGTGGTTGCAAGCTGACTTGTTGTGACCTCAGCTGTAAGCATATTCTAACAGCTGCAGCAAATTGCTAAATCATTCTTGGCTAATGGTGACATCAAATTACCTAAATCATTTTTGTGATGTTGCTATTTGTCATAGGGACAAATAAGTAAGTCTTTATGCTTTCTGCTCTATTCCCTTGAGCTTTATTTGTCTTAATTTTAAAATAATGCATGATTTCTTTAGTATTTGAGCTGTTCCCCTCATTACTTAATTTTATTTTTTTCCTCCAATAAGTTACAATTAATCCAGAATGCTGAATTTGTGACTTTGCAGATGCCAACACAAGGTGCCTGGGATATCGTCACAGGCATGAGATAGTGACTCTCTGGGGAGATCAAAAAGAAACCAAGATGCAAGAAAATGCTGCCATAATTATCTGCAAGTGGGTTAGCTCAATGTCACTGCAGCAAAGTCTTTGTGGTTACTGGAAACAGTCTCTCAGTACCAGAGAGCAGTCCTGTCCCTGAATATCTGCTAAAGAACATCAATAAGAACATTAAAAACAGATTAAAAACAAAACCCAAAACACTTAATGCTCTTAATCTTTGATCGTACTGTCATGGCAATGTACTGTGGCAGTTTTCTCTTGGATGAATTTTTCTCTCTGGAAAAGTAGAGCAGAGTATTTGAGGGAACTCTACAGCTGGTAGCAGGGAAATTATTTCCCTGGTATCTGTGCAGCTGTGCCTACACGTCCTCTTGAAAGTTGCGGGTTTTAGGTTGATCTTTCATATGGACCTGACAGCAAAAAAGTGTTGCTGATGATTTTAGTTGTTCACTGTCCACTAATGACTGCAGTGAAAAGAAAGTGCCTGGGCTGAACCCCACGTGATCTTCTTTCCCCAGCATTTATAGTCATCAGTGTCTCTCTGAGCTGCTGGGACGCATCACTGCAAATCACCAAGCAGCTCGTGCAGTCTTCAGGTTCTGCTCAGGGCTTGGGAGATTCCAGCTCCACTTTGTTCAAAATGCTGGCAGCCTGCCATGCGTTTGAGTGAGCTTGACTGTGGAAGGTCACAGGAGGACCCTGAAAGTAATTCGGCTGTTTCTTGCTCAGAGCTGCGCTGGGTAGACAGTGTCGCCTGGGATGCACTCTTGTGCGAGGGGCTGGAGCATTTGAGGCGTTTCTTTTGAAGCTCTGTGTGTGTGTGTGTGTGTGTGTGTGTGTGGAGGAGCTGCACAGCTCTGGGCTGTGCCCTGAGAGTACCGAATGTTCACAGCTTGTCAGGTAGAGACACACACTAACTCGGAACCAGCAGCTCCTCAGTCTGGGTGAGGATTGACACAAGGGAAGGCATTTGTGCCCATATGGATGCAAGGACTGCATCAGGCTGGTGGATGCATTGGTTGTCCTGGTTCATGCCAGGACAAGCAGGAGAAAAAGCATATCGACCTGCTCAGGCGTGCACTGCAGAGCTGGTCAGCTGCAAGGGAAAAGCCCTCCTGGTCTCCTTGTCAAGCGTGCAGCAGCCTGCTCACTGTCTGCTGGGACGGATGTGGTATGGTACCCTCAAAGCCACTGCTGAATGGAGGTGCCTGCAGGACTCCCTGTGTGAATTGGGAGTTAAAATAAAACACACTTGTGCTTCCAACACTTCCTCTAGAAACTTGCTTATGTAGAGCATTTGTCCCCAGATTTCTCAGCCTCTCAGCAGCCTGTGAAATGTTGGAAAGCTGGAGAACACTCCTGTTTTTACAAATGGGGAACAGAAATTTTCATTTGCTTCTAATATCTCCCCTCACGAGGAGTGCAAGATGGGCAGCAGCTTTTTGGCTGTTAGACCATCAGACCAGCCATAATCATCCTGTTTTATGTTTCTACATGGGCTCCTAGCCACCTGTACAATGCCCATCTGTTGAACTGGAAGGGATGCCTACTAACACTGCGATCCAAATCATTTGAATGAGGCATGAACTTCCAGGAGGTGAAGATGTTCCTCAAGGCCAGCTTGCAGTTGCGTGACAAATGCTGTCCCTTCTGCGTGGTGTCCCTCCCATGCACCACTCTCATGACAGTGCTGTTCACATCTCATTACTTTGAGGCACTTGGGGAGATTCATCTGGGAGAATTGTAAACATGCTGTGGCACTGATAGCAAATGAATATTCAGAGACAGTCTCTGGCCCTCTGAGATGGAGCAATTTTAACGTGTTCATCTCAGAGCTCTGCACTGCTTTTCTATGAATGGTGAATTTGCTGGACAGTGCAGTTTTAGCATAGCCACAACTATTTACCCTCTGAAGTGAAATTTGTGGACTAGCTGTAAGTGGGAAAGGACATTGTGCAAACAGCTTCAGGAGTGACAGCAAGCCTGTCTCTGCCTTCTCCTTAGCCAAGGTGCAAGGAATCCATCCCATCAAGCTCTGTGCTCAAGATCCCTTTACTGTGAAAGGAATTTTGAGCCTGCAAGGCCCACCTCCCAGTGAATGTCCAAAATTCTGCCAAAGTCAATAGCCTGAAAGCCTTCTGCTGGTCTTAGTACCTTTTAAAAGCCATTAGGGTTATTAGAACAATGTGTGGGTACTGGGACTCTGGGCACAAGGTGTTCATCAGGGTCAAGTTGGACGGGGCATTGAGTGACTGGTCTAGAGAAAAGTGTCCCTGCCCATGGCAGGGTGGTTGGAACTAGATCATCTTTCATGTCCTTCCCAAGCAAACCATTCTGTGATTTTATGAATATTGAAAGTATTGAGGTAATTTTTTTCCCTTTTTTTGGGCTCTCTATCCTGATGGAAATGGAGCAAGATTGATAGGATGGATCCAACTCCTGTCCCGATAAGCTGTCAGGTTGTCTTGCTGCTTGTTGGGAAGAGGATGGTAAAACTTATTTTGGTGAACACTTAGTTATAGGTCTGATAGTAATGGAGTGAGATGGCCCGTGTGGGAAGGTACAGCCAGACAATGAATTTCTGCCAGGGCACCTTGGTCTTGGCTGGCCTTCTATACTCAGCTGTGTCTTGGCTGTTTCTACAGAAAAGAATGCCAAATGCAATAAGTTATGAAATTATTGGTTTGTACATTTGGGTTGAATTGATTTCTCGCTTGGAACCGACTGGCTTTGTCTACATTAGCAATAGCACCACGGAGTAGGAGCAGATCTGCAGAGCAAAAAGGCAATGAAGACCCAAGCAGATACCAGAGGGGTTGCTTCCAAACAGCTTCATTCTAATCCCATGAGAAAGAAATTTTGCAAGAAACTTAGAGTAATTCAGGAGACCAAATATCGTATGTTGCAAATGTCAACAACACCTTTCAACTTATTAAGAATATTTAAACTTTTTTTTGCCAAAACAGGGACTTCAAAAAACCTGGCATGTATTCATGAGACATTTTGATGCTGTTGAAAGTCTTAGGGTTTTTTATTGGCTATTGTTTCAGCTGAAATTGTGTTTGATGGTTCTTGAGGTCATCTGGCATTCTACTTAAACCTGTGTATGTTGCTGTATGAGTGATTGTTTTTGTTTCAAAGAGGTCTGTACATAAAATTAAAAAAGGTATTATACCTATCTCTGCCTGCACCAGAGAAAGGAAAAAAATCCAGTGCTGCTGACTTAACTGTTTTGTTCTGACTCCTCTACTGTGAGAAATCAGTCATGACACATTTGCCTTAGCGGCAGGAAGCAGAGAGAGGAGGCAGCAACAATGGCAAGATGGGCATTTGGGAGCTGAGAAAAAAATTAGGGATCACATGCTGGGGAACAACCCAGCTACAGTGAAAGGAGTGTGTGGGGCTGGTGCAGACGTGGCTTTTAGTGCAGTAGGTTTTGCCTGTGGGCTGAAGGCTACAGACACTGTTGAGTGGTGAGGTGCAGTCCTGGTGCTCTTAAGACAGTGGACTGGAAAGCAAGCAGAGTATCTCGAGTGAATCATAGTGACTCTCTCATGCAAAGGTACCCACCAATGCAGTCAACACCCCAGGACTGCAAGTGTTCCTGTTACTTAGCAATTTTGTGCTTTAAGTATTTTATTTACTACAACTCTGACCTCCTTGACAGCTACATCCAGTGATGCATATTTGGGATACTCCAATATTTTTCTGAAATGTGGTTTGTTTGGTGAAAGACATCAGAACAGGTAAAACATCAGTGCAGGTTTTGGGGTGTGTGAATGGCCTAGGATTTGCTGCCATATGTCTCATTGAATCTTGGAATATCCAGAAGCATATAGGAAGGAATGGTAATAGTCTTGGCAAGACACTAGTTTTGGAATAGTATGTAAGTCTTAACAGAAGGGTTAAAATAGACATCAGCAAATAGCTATTGGTAATTTAACAAATGGCAACCTGCTGTAGATTTTATAACAATAGATGAGAAGATTGTCATATCAGAGAAATAATCTGTACATATATATTGTCCTCCTCATGGTTGCCAAGTAATCTTTTCGGTAACTTGCATGCTACAAAGACCAGCTGCTTTGAAACCTACTCAGTGTGTAAATTGTGCTATCTTGAACACCAGCTCTGAATATTATTTGGTGTCTTGTGATAAATTTTCATGGTGCTACTTATCCTAATTCACTGATTTGTTTTATTGTTTGTAACTAAATATGTTTTATGAGATTTCTGTCAGTTCCAGAACAAGAATTTACTGCTATGGTAGCACAATCTAAATCTTTATACAGGCATAGCAAAAGCAGTTCTGAAAAGTCTAACAAGGTTGTTAAGTCCAAAGTTTCTATTTAAATATTGCTTGGTATTGCTTGTCCAGCATATACCTTCAGTTCTTTTTTAGTATGCCTTTAAGAAACAACAACACACACTTTAAAATTTCTTTTTAAAATTCCCATGCCTGAAAAGCTAAGTTAGTTTTTAGACAAAGGAAATATGTCCTTAAAAAGAAACAAGTTTTCTAGAATACTGTCAGTGTTCATTTAGGGTTTTTTAAAAAGATGAAATCAGAAAGGTTTTGAACTTAGCAGGAGCTAGAGAGTTTTCAACTTTCTGTTCTCAGAAGAAGGGCAGTGTCAGACAGAAGTTTTCCTGGACTTTCTCTGGGCTTGGAAACAGTGCCCAGTTAATTGGAAATATGGGTATGAAGAGCAGTTCTTAGGCAGGTTATGAAGTGATTGGGGAAGCCTATGTATGACCAACTCTTTTTTCTCTGTGGTTTTACAGATTCCAGAACCTGCTGTGGTCTCGAAAAGCGTTTGTGGACAGTGTGAAGGTCTATAACCACAGCTACATCTACATGCCAGCCTTCTCCATGAAGACGGGGACGGGACCCTCCCTACGGGTCTATTACACCCTGGAGGACTTTGGTGCCAAGCAGGCAGTTCTTTTTGCCAACCCCAATTTCCTGCGTGACATTGGCAAGTTCTGGAAGAGCAAAGGCATCCATGGCAAGCGGCTTTCCACGGGACTTTTCCTAGTCAGTGCCGCCCTCGGTCTGTGTGAAGAAGTAACAATTTACGGCTTTTGGCCGTTCTCAGTGGACCTCCACGGGAGGTTTATCAGCCATCATTACTATGACAATGTCTTGCCTGACTCTGGATTCCATGCCATGCCGGAGGAATTTCTACAGCTTTGGTTTCTTCATAAAAGTGGCGTACTGAGGATGCAGCTAGAACCATGTGAGGACCCTTTAATCCAGCCTTCTGCCTGAGGATTTTAGAAGTCGGTTTGGAAGATCCAATAGTTTTTAATTTCCATGATCTCCAGCAGAGAGTTCTGTTTTATGTTGATTGTTTTTAAAGGGAAAATAATAATGGATCTGCACGGACCATAAAAATGCTACTTGAAGGCCAAATGGAATACATCCTCAATGTTTAGTGCTTTATGGAACTGGGATGGGATGAAGTATGTCCCTCTATCGAGTCCATTCAGCAGCAGTGTGTAAACACTGTCAGAAGCAGCACAGCTGAACTTTTTGGGGACATTTTTAAATGACTGATGTATAAAGGCCATTAAGGCTCAGAGAGACACAGGGCCACTCACAAGATTTTGCTGACAGTGCCAAATATGACTGTCTGTTCAAAAATCCATTTCATTCCAGATCAGCACCCCATTTATCTTTCCTTTTTCCTTTTTTTTCCCCCCTCTGTTTGTGTGTGTGTATGTGTGTTTGTGTGTGTGCATGTGTGTAGGAGAACATGTGTGTGATGTTGAACTTTTTTGTTTCTTTTTCCTTTGTGGTCCTTTTTCACTTTATTTTATTTTTTTTTATTTTTTTTCCTAATGGAAGGAAAAGGAAAGGCTTAAAAGCCCCAAGAGCTCAGGACCATCAGCTCCTCTGAAGACTCTTGGGAGAGTGAAGGTGCTAAGAATCTAGTTAGAAGAATGTCCTAGGAATGCCCTGCTACTGGGGATGGATAGACCTACTTGTAGGTTTTATCAGGCTAACTTGGATCATTGCACTTACAGCTATGCTACTGCTATACTGTGGGCAAGAGCTGGTTAAGGCAAATTGGTCTGAAAATAAAACATGTTACGAAACCAACAATGAAGTGCAGCCTGGTTTCAGATGACCTGCTGCGAGATTTCCACAGTGACTTTTGTAGTAGGGATGAATCCTGACCTGTTTTACTGTCCAGCCTTAGGGATTAATTCTGTATTCATTTGGACTCCAGATGTTTATTGACTGATGAGGGGATTTGAGGGGTTCAGTGGAATGCAGAATGAGGTTCTTCATTTGCTTATAGCAAGAAAATCACAGAAATGAATGTAAGTGTCATTTAAAATGAGTCGAAGCTTTGAAAATTGTTTCTCTGTGTGTGACTAGCTCTTCTGCTTGAATTGTAACGTTAGCCTTAAAGACTTGTACTTTTCTCACAAGATTGTCTCTGGTTAAAGAGAGTCTGAAAAATAAAACAGCCTTTGGGAGCACTGGAAAGCTGCATAGCCAGCAAGAAAAAGGAAAAAAGAGAATGGCCTGCCCTTACATAAGTCGGGCTCTCTGCTCGCAGTGGGTGAATTATGTCAGTGTGCACATTGCACACACGCTGCTCCAGCCTGCACAGCGCCTGAAGGACTGGTTTATTTTGGGTTATTACTTGGGCAGCAGATGGTCCTCTCACCACATAAATGAGAAATCTTTTTGTTTGTTTGCTTTTGTTTAGCGCTGTAGGACAAGAAGAGAATACCAGCTCAGTCCGTGGTGCAATTTCAGCTGCAAGGTGTTACCACCATTAACTTTCAAAATCCAGATCAGTGTTCTCTTTCTTATCCTTCCATCATTAGTAGCTGAAAATCTAGTCAAGGTGTCGAAACAACAAAACTGTCATCAGGTTTCCACAACAACTTACTGTGCTGTTTTAGCTCCAAAGTGCTAGTGTTTTGGGGCATGCGTCCTGTCATATGTGGATAATGTGTCTCCTTGTAGACTACCAGCTGCAAGTTATATAGACATAATTAAAAAAAAAAAAGGCAAGCAAAATTCATGGCTCTTATTTAAATATGAATAATTCGACTATTTGTGTAGAGCACTGGGAAAAAAATGTTTTGCTTTTTCAACCTGTGTTTCATAATAAAATTCTCTTCTGGAATATGGATATTCCAAGCATAAAGTGGGCACTGTTTCATAGAATTGCAGGGCCATGCTAAAGGGTAATATGGAGATAAATAGTGTTCTAGAGATTGTTCTGGTAAAATCCAAATGTACCTCTAAAGCCCATGTTATCTTTGTCCATATTTTTGTTAAAAGTACAATCAACACACTGATGGATTCATTCCTTTCATTATGTTTGTTTTATCTCTGATGTGAGTGCTTGGTGAGGAAAGCTTTGAAAGTAAAATATTTTTCTTATTACTTGTTATGCCAGAATTTTACTGAGCTGCCTTTCTTGGAGAAACCTGTATGGTTTTTACTGTGTGCATCAAGTTTTGCACTTTTTAGTGCTTTATAGATGAGATTATCGATGAGAACAAGAGTTGAAATATGGTGTGCTGGAATGGCACATCAGCAGGATGCCAGCATTTCCTTGAGGGTGGCAGGGAACAGGGAGAGTAGGGGGGAACTGCCTCTTTGCTGGTCATTTTTTGGTATTTTTACCAATACTTAGGAATTCAGTTCTGAAACTCTCTTGACAACTCTCGAACCCTTTCGTAATCCTTTTTTCCACGTTTCAGGAAAATAATTGGATTAGAAGAACAAGGGAAAAACCTGTGTTTTTTGTGGGAAAATTTTGTCCACTGTTTGATAATACCTGGCTTGTTCATGTTCCCCACTCCTGTAAGACTGAACCAGTAAGCTGTGGTCTTTGTGAGTCCCTGTCTGCAGTCCTGATACTTGCAAGGAGATACCTTCCAAAAAATTATGGGGACGGGAGAGACCCAGGCTGTTCATGATGTGTGACATATGTTGGAGAAGTTGATAATTCTGACTCTATATACATGTATGTATAGTGAATATAACTGCATCTTACAAAGACAACCACATTTGATGAGGAAGTAAAGGCTCCAAGGGTAAATGATTTTCTCTAACTTCCAGGAAACTGGCAGTTGAAGAAAGAAGAGAAATGAAAATAAATGCCCCTTTTGAGGCAGCAAAATCTGTTTTAGCTGGCTGACATGTCAGTCTGTGGAAACACTGGCCACCAATCAGCCTTTTGTCCAGGAAGTAAAAAGGGATTCAGGAGAGCCCTGCAAGTCTTTTGTGACAAGAGCAGTCAAAAAGACAAAAAGAAGCAGCTGTGAGAGTGGCTACTGCCTGACAGAAATGCTGAAGTAAATGTGCTCCATCCATGCTAAGTGTGAGGCTTGTCTTGCCTAAATGTAGGAGAAGGGAAATCCATGTGTAGGATCACTGATGTGAAATATTGCAGCGCATGCCAGAGCCTGAAGATGTAGCCATCTTCAAGAGGGAGGTTGTGCCATGGGATAGGACAAGGCTTCTGCTTGAGGACAGGCACAAGCAAATCCAGGAGGAGAACTGTTAAGTGTGAGCCATGAGGAATCAACATCTTGCAATCATGGCCAACTTTGGTGAGAGTGATTATATCCAGCCAGCATTTACCAAGCAGTTAATTTCAGTCCACTGATGGCAGCGAACTTAATCAAACCTCATTGTTTGGGTTGCCATATTTCCCTTGAAGTCAATGGAAATATTTTTCTTTTGTTAGTGAAATTCCCTACCGTAGCATCTCCGTTTCCACTGTCAGTTCCCGAATTTCTTTGATAGTGTAGCTAAAGCTGCACAGATCTTTGCCAGGTTGAATGCTACTGCAGTTCATCTTCAGTAAAAACTAGTTCAGACTGGCCAAATGATTTGTTAATGTTCCTAGTTATTAATTTTATCATAGAGCTGGCAAGGCACAGAAGTGCTGGAATCATTGCTCCGCATGCATAGGAAGTGTTGCCCCACTTTTATAGGTAGAATAAATTAAATACCTTTACAAGACCAGTACATGGAAGATAATTGGTGCTGAAATCGCTCTAGATACAATCTTTCTGGGGCTGTGTATGTTTCTGAGTAAATGAAGACCAGTTTTTGAACCTGCGACAAAACTATGTAAAACTTTTCCTTCTTGTTGATCATGAAGGCTTTGGAGCTCCTTTTGAAACAGACAAGTCAACAGAAACCAGCAAACTAAAGTCATAGAGAAGGTGTGCATGTGTTTTTGAGAATAAAAACATCTATCATTTTGGCATAGACCTTGCTATTGTGCTAAGGACTCCTATTCATGAACATTGTATTTTATATTTTTTTCTGAAGATGCAAAATTTGAGATGAACTAGCTACTAAAGTCAAAAGCCTAAGCCTTTGTTACAGCTTAAGTTTTACAGAACATAGAAACCTTGGCTGTTTTTTCAGGTTAACTACTTTAATCAGGTTTTTTTCATTTGCCCAAAGTGATGTTGTAACATACACTGCTGAGTTAGCACCTCTGTGAGAACTGAAACTGAGTAAAGCATCTGCTTTCTGAAACAGAAAAGGAAACGCAGGGGAACAGAGAACGATGATGGAGAATCTGTCTTTGCCTTCTCTCCTACCGCTTTCCCTAAACACATACATTAAATGGACTAACCAGCTTAGTCACCACGTCTTTAATGAAATGGTATGGTGGGGTTTCCATTAGCTGGTACTTCCAAGTAAGCAAAATTCATCAGGCCTTGTCCAGAAATGCCTGTTCCCCATTCCCGTGGCTGTTTGAGGGATGTTCTGAGGGCTGTGGCTCTTGGTGTGCTGTGACCTCCCTAATTGGACCTGGTCCTCTTGTCATGTGGTTCTATCACTTTTCTTTCTGAAATCATCTGGACTTGTATTTTGCCCCAAGACATTGTCCTAAAGGATCTCTGCTCAGTTCCTCCTGATGACCATTTGCCTTGGGGATAGAACTGCGATTTTTTAAAAATGAGCTGTAGGGTAGCTAATATCCTTTGTCGTTTGAACCATCTTTTCTTCTGAAGTGTTGATAAATCCAACAAGACTTAGCTCCAAATGGAAAATACTACTTCCTTTAGGTGGTGGTAATTCCATCACTGGAGAAGAGAAAGAGGATGGACAAAGGATGCATTTCTCAAAGCAATGTAAATTAATAATATCTGTTTCCTTTAATTCCCATATTTTATCTCTTGGAGTCTATCATACGCTTGACTTTTTGGTAGTTTTTGAACAGAACCATTAGTAATATACTTAGTGTTCTTTTTTGTTAAATATTAACAAACTCATTTTCCTAAGTGTAATGCAAATACCCCACAGGAGGCTTAACCTGTTCTCCCTAGCTGATACTTCTTTGGCAGCAATGAGAACCTAAACAGCTACTCATTCCTCCCTGATTATTCATTTTCATCAGTTTTTATTACAGCAGGTTGAACCCTAGTGTATTCAGCCTCTCCAGCTTAATGCATACACTTTAAAATGAATCTCACTCTGTCTTTTCAGCTGTTATTTATTTAAAAAAAAAAAAAAGTGTTGCTAATTGAAAATGCCTTGGGTTGGGTAGGTTCTGTACAATCAGGAGAGAGAGCTGCCACCAGATTCAGGCTTTTTCTGACCATTTTGAGATCTCTGCAGGACTGTGAAAACACTCCAGCTGTGTGTGTAAGGTTTTCAGCTGCGTGGGGCAGAGCAGGAGCTCGAGCCTTTTCCCTTGTGGTGTTCTGTTTGGTTATGACCACACTGCTGTGGCTTTGCCCAGCACCCCCAGGTGCTGCCCTTACCAGGGCTCAGGACCAGGAGATGCAGCTCCTGGGGTGCAGATCAGGTCCCAGATAATTACTCATGGTGCGGTTAGCTCTCTCCTGCTCCACAGTCAGAAGTGCTGGCCTTACTGCAAATGATGGCAGCTCATCCCTTTGGAGATGCTTCTGGTGCTGAAACACTTGAAATCCCTGGCAAGCCTCTGAAGGGCCCATTAAAACTGCATCTTAAATTATTGCATCTGTATTCCCTACTGCCGTGGAGTGGGCCAGCTTTCTGCTGAGCTGAGTGTTTCTCCTATTTGGGACCCTCCAAGGCAAGTGAACCTTTAGCACTCAGATCACCTGGAATTTATTGTGTTATTTGGTGTTTTCACCTTCCACGTTAACTCTTTTTTGTTTTTTACTTTTCGACTGGATTTAACTACTGTGAGTGAATCCAGAGTGAGCTTATGAAAGCAGCACCACCAGTAATTGTTTTCTGGGTTTATGAATAAGCTGGTGTTCAGTAAAACACTGAAGTACCTTTTGGATGGTTCCTGCTGATTTCTAATTGTATATTCAATGAATTGTTTTGCTCAGATGGGGCCCATAGCAAAGATCAGTGGCATCATTTTCTGTTTATTGGAAGGGAGCAATTACAGATGCGTAATATATTTTAAGCTAAATTCTTACCAACAAGTTAAGGAATTTCCATATTCTGCAGGAAGCTTTGCTATTGTGTGATTATCTTGGTAGCAAAGGAAAAATTTTCACCGAAATATATGCAGAGAGGAAAAGCAATTTTGATTAGAACAGATTGGAGTCTCTACTCAGATGCCTCCAACTGGGATCTCCGTGTCCTGCAGAAGTGCCGTAATCACAACTTCTTTCTCTTCTGTGAGTGTATTTTTTTAGAAAATGCTTGAATGCTTCTTTTTATAATCCCTACATGCACTGAAAATAAACACTCCTTCTTCAGGAGTGCAAGGGGTTTTTTTTTATACCCGTAGCATTTAGTATGCAGAGCAAAACCTACAGATAACGATGCCCAGTTTTCAGAAAGATGCTGTGTTGGAGTTGTCTGGCAGGACTCCTGTGGATGCACAAGGTGATTGCTGCCTCTTGGGCTGTAGAGTTCAGGCAGATGATACAGAGTGTGCTGCACTGACAGCAAAAAAAGGTATTTCAGCCTCAGCTCTGTGTGATGTCTCCCATATTCTGAGGGGTATTTCTTTGTTCTGCGAGGGCTCTTCAAGCATGTGCTTTGATCCTGCAGATCATGCATTGACTAATTTTAAAGGCCTGGACTTTGTACTGAAAATTGCAATGAGCATGGAAATGCCTGGAAATGATGTCCTTTAGTGTATCATTTGGTCACACTGCGTGGCTTGGCCTTTTACAAAACAGACCTTTCCATATCCAAAAGCTATTTTATCTGAGTATGAGACTTGTACAGATGAGGGGGTCACTGGAAGGTGAATGCCTTATGCTGTATAGAGCAAGGACTTCCAAAAAATGCTGTGGTTTTATTTAGATCAATAATGAAATCCCCATTGAGCCAGTATTGGATCGGGCCAGCTTTCAGTGCTCTTGAAGCTCCCATTCTGTAAGCATTTCCAAGAATTATTCCGTGCACAGACAGAAACAGTAGGGTTTTTTTTTGTTGTTCATGCACTTCACCTTGCGTTGAAAATGGGAAGAAGTGTCAATGTCAGCTCTTACCCTTTTCAGAGGCCTCTCTAGACTACCTAAATCATTTATAGGCACACAGTTACATAAATATAGACAAAATAGCTGATAGCCTGAAATTTATACCTCAAATGCTGATTAGTATCTTGAAGAATTACTCTCAAATCATTTAGTGGGAAAAAATACTGTACAAATTTTACATGTGAAAAAAATCGGGTTTTTTTTCTTTATTCTCCTAAAATGGTGAATGTTATTTTCTCCTCAAATAACTGAACAAACTGTGTTAGAGTTATGCAAGAGTTCTCCTTCCCTGGTTTTCAAGTTACTCTGCTTTGTATTCAAGTCCACACTTCTGCAAAGCTGTTTAAATTTGGAAGGTTAGACTATTCAGTGTGGTGTCCTTAGATTAAAAAAAAAAAAGTTACATTCCAAATGTAGTCAAAAAAGAAAGAAAAACAAGCTCAGGACAGAGGTTCAGATGCGAAGTCTGTTACTGTTCATGCACTGCCATTTATTTGTGGTGTCCAAAGAACTAGGCAAAGATCAGAAAGGAGATAGATACACAACATGACGCAGTCTTTCTCATAACTGGGACCTAAAGTGATTAACAGATGTTAGGTCTGTATTCTTGTGCTTCTCTTTCCCTCATTTCTTCTTGTACTGGGATGAAATCTGCATTCCCAAGTTGTTTAAAATTTTCTCTGCACTACAGTGAACTTTCCTCTGGGCTCTAAACCTAAAAAATTTACAGACATAAACTGCTTCAGGTTTATAAATATAAATATAGAGTGCAAGCAAGTTTGTGTGCAACACTTCACATCCTCCTAGTACTAATTATTGAAAATTAAAATTAATGCTTGCTTATTTCCAAAGTCACTTACTCCAGAGTATTTCAGGTCTTTCTTCCTGTGGTGATTTCTTTGTCAGGTGAATGGAAATTACATTTAGCTGAGACCTTGTGAGAGTTAGTTAGCTTATGCTTGGGAAGTAAAGTAAAAGGAAAAAAACCCCCAGAAATCTTATAAAAGCTTATCTGTTTTGAACAATGAAAACAAGCAAATGAACTACCCTTTTTATCTGACAATTTATGCTTTTGTGTTAAAATCCACCCACACTGTTAGTAAGTCAAATAAGAACATTACCTTCAGGGAACACCTGGATTGTAGGAAAGTGAAAAGCCATGCATTTTTAATGAGAAGAGAAGGTTTTCCCCTCTCTGCCTTGCCCTTCAATTTCTAAGCCAAATTCTGGGCTCTCTTTTACTCTTCTTGCTTGTGTCAGATCAATAGAATTGTCTAGATTTTAACCACTTGTCTGTTCTCAAACCTGACGGAATTTATCCTATGAAACATTTAAATTGAGCTAATTTTCAAGCAATGCCAGATTATGGTTCTTCGTCAAATCTTCCTATTCTGTAAGCTACTGATCTTTTTTTCCCCACACACGTAGGTCATGAGCAGTTGATGCTATTTGTTGGTTGTTTTTGTAAGGCAGGTATCTTCCTGCATTTCAAACTTCTGCAGCGCTAAAGTGGCACAGTCTGAAATCAAACCCTGCTCTGCATCCTGTCCTTGTTTCAGCAAGTTGCAGAGAAGTGCTGCATGTGCTGCTCCATCTGTCAAGTGTCCTGTATGAGCCAAGCGAAAATGAAAAAAGGATTTTTTACAGTGGGAAGCCTCACCATTGACTGGCTGTGTCTGGGAATTAGATATCCTCAAGTAATTTATTATCCTTGATGGATCTGATGCCTGCCAGTGTTTCCACTCATTGTCAAATAATTTTGTTCTACTTTATTGATGGAATGGTATGATCTCTTCCCCCTGCTTTTCAACAGCAATTCTTCTTTTCTGATAGTGTTTGCAAGGAAGAAATCTTTCTTTATTCTCTTTTTATTTTTTTTAGTGACAATTTATATCTAGTCTCAGATGCTGGTTTTCTTTAAAATGTTGGTCTTATGCTTTTCTCCTGTGTTATGCACAGTATCTTCTTTTCATAACACTAGCTGTGTTGCTCAGCAATGAAATCTCAACCAATTATTTTCCAGTTAAAAACCTTTAATAACTGAAAAATTTTCTGGCTTTCATAAAACCCAGTCTGGCTGTAAGTGTCTTTGGGTTTTAGCCTAAATTGCATGCAGTCAAATCTTGAATCTTTGGAGTGTCTTAGTGCACTCATAATCAACCAGGCATCAATAAAATATAAATTAATTTCCAAAATTGCTTTCAACCTCAGTGGAAAACAAGGAGTCTTTAATAAACCTTTTTAGTAAAGGCCTGTAACTACCATGGTAATAAAAAGATTTTTAATTTTCATTTTATGTGTCATGGAAGTTACAAGCTCAGGCAAGGATATGAACAACTTGAATCAATATCAGTCCAGTTGTCTGGTTGGTTTTGGTACATGTAAGCTTTGACCTTACTATTTTTCATTTGTAGTTTTGTTTGCATCTCAGTTAATATCTCTTGGATTCTCATCCAATATCTAAATTATTACTACATGTCATGTACGGGAGTTGCTCTTACTAAAGGTTCTGTTCCACTGAAGAGTTTACTAGTAGTTGCATTTTAAATGAAGTGGAGTTTATCCTCTTCTTGATGGAGAAAGCAGTCTGGATGAGAAAGCAAGGCATTAAAACCCACTGCCTGGGTCTTGTCTTGCTTGTGCTGATACCTGTGCTTGGGGCAGAGGGCAACCTCTGGCTCCAGAGAACCTCTTGGGGCTTTGGGAGATGGTCTGTGGTGCTGGTGGGGCTGTACCTCGTGCTGAGCTATGGGGCCAGGCTGGCACAGGCTTTGGGATAGCCCTGGGGTTACTCTCAGTCTGGGCAAGAGGAGATCCAGCAGGGCAGCAGAAGGGGATATGAGCCCTGTGTGGTCCCAGCCCTGGCTTGGTGAGGGCTGAGCAGGAGCCACTGCCCTCTGCTGCCTGCTGCCTGCTTGTGGCATGGGGCACCTGGTGCTCAGACACAGCCAGCCTTGCTGACCCTGCTGGGAAGGAGATTCCAATCTGAGAAGTAGTCTCCTAGCTGGAAACTCATGGAGCATGGGTATGTCATCCCCTGCCCCGCCTTTCCTTGTCCAGAGCAGCTCAGCTCCAGAGCTGAGTGCTGGGAGCTCCACTTTGCAGCCTCCCTGTACCACAGCAAAGCCAAGGCATCAGCTGAGGGATAAGCCAGCAAGTGTCTGGGCACTCTTGAAAGCAGAAGAACCTTCCAAGTGCAACAACTATAGCAAAGAAATAGCAACAAGGCTCTTTTTCCTTTGTTGGGGGGAAGGGAACACAATGCAAAGCATTTTCATGCCGTGCTTTAGCCGCTTCCAGGTCAAGGGCTAGAAGTTTGAATGTGCAGTTTGCTGTAAATTCAGATATTTCACCCGGAGCATAGGATAGAAATGTCTTCTATTTTTATTTAGAAAACTAGATTATTGTTTTTATAAGGTCTATTTGAGAATAATTATGAGTATCTAAGTTAGCAACTGAAATATCGTAGAGTTGTCTTCATCTTCTCCAGCTTTGGCAAGTTCAAGGTGACACAACAATCCTGCCTTCATAATGGAAGTCATTTAAGCACTTCTAAACCTTTCTGTTTCTTACTCATACCAGACACCTGGCTTTAACCTGAGTTAGTGCTGGTTCCATCTGCCTATTTCTGAAAGCTCAAGAGAAAAGAAAACAAACAAAGACGTGAAGGAGATTAAAGGTGCCTCGCTGTGATGTTTTTATAGAGTGGTACATTGCTCTGATAATGAACTGTGAAATGTAGCATGTGGATGATGATGAATGTAAAAGCCTGCATGTGTTTTTATTTGAATGTCGTGTCCATGAGATGGATTATTAGTATGAGCTCTGTAGTGTGAAAATACTGAAAAGAGAAAAGAAATGGAAAGAAGATATTTCTAGCAGGTTTTGCAGTGAACCACATCCTCTTTCAACTATTTCCCTTTTCACAACCAGACTCAGATTTTGGTAATGTGAGGATTACCGTAAGCATGGTAATACACAAACTGCTCTCCTTCTAAAGTCAAATATGCTTCCTTCCAGCACTGCAAGAGGAAAATCTAACTGCATTGCCAGCAGATCAGACGTCTTCCCAGGCATGGGCTCACTGGGCTGCACTGGCTGGGAGCTCAGACAGGCTCACTGGTGATGCCACCCTGTATGTTTCCTGCCCACAGAATCCAATAGTCTGTTCCTGTGCCAGGAGATAAGTGGCTGTGGTTTGGTGCAGTTTGCTGCTTGCTCGTGGCTGGAAGCTGGAGTGCAAACTAAAGGGCTGTGAGCTCCCTTCCATTGCTTGCAGGCACAGCTGCAACTTGAGGAGGTTTTGTGCTTGACCAGGCAAAGATTTTTCAAAATTATTAATTTTGCTTTTACCTCATTGAGGTATTTATGAGAGGTCAGTGATTTCAGGAGGGACTGACATTTATTGCTGGAGCTGCAGCTATCCTGAATATCTGCCCACAGCTGGTTCATCTCTGGGGTTATCCCAACTAACTCCCTGGTGTTTTGCTTTGGGAACAAAGTAGGTTATTTGAAGGCAAGCAGCCCAGGAAGCATTGCTTGAGGGCTTCTGCTTGCCTCTACCTGTAGTTGCAAGGTCCTTGCACTCACCTTTCCTGTCATACCATCTGTACATCTCAGACCTCCTGCTTCGTAGCGGACCCTGTCTCCAAGCTGGCTATGACTTCCTCCTGGTGCAGTGCTCAAGCAAGTGATGCTTTAATCAGTGGTTGATATCAAACCATAAACCTTTGTTTGGAAGGAGCTCAGTCTTTGGATAAAACAAGCTGACTTGGGATCAGTCTGTGGTTTATAGTAATGCTGCTGTACAAAGCCCAGGCAGGACAGATGCAAGATGTCTCCTGTACCTTTATGGACTGGGCATAGTTGCCATTTTTGCTCTCTCACACAGTATTTCCGAAGGAGCAATGTGATGTGGGATGTCAGTGTTAGCTGGTGAATTCTAGTACTTTCATTTGCGTTTCTTCTCCTCTTGCCCAGTTTATTGAAAAATGTGGTGGTAATGTGGTAGTTTGATGTCTTGAGATGATTTTAAAGTAGATAAGCAAATCATTGTGCCTCTGAGGTTGCGTAACTCCATGGATTTGTCTTTCCTCCAGTGACCAGCATGTAATATTTATTGTACCATTTATGATGTGTGTAAGCTTTACAGGCTGGATGTTGTGTCAAAATGACATGAGCACTTGGGTGAACACCTTGAATCATCTATTTTGGCACGCTCAGAGGCAAAGGTACTTGTGTGGTGTGTGTAAAACATCACAAAGTGTATTGTTGTTCAGAGTCTTGTGATTAGGGCTTCAATCTGATTCAGTCTTCAATGTAGCAAATGTTTGCTGTCGGCTGACACTGTTACAAGGACTTAGGGTTTATATTTTTTTGCCCGGCAATAATGTATTTTCTATTATGTCAGTAGAATTTGTTCATTTTCAAGTAGTGTGCAGTGCTCCTTTGAAGAATGTCTCCTTTTCAGGTGGTTTCACGGTGACTGTACCCCAAAATGTCTAGATGTCTCTCAATAGCAAAAATTGCTTTGTTATTGAATGTATTATTTATTAACAGTATCTTGTCTTTTTCTAGTCACATTTTACAAACTATGCCACAATCATCTCACGTGATTTTTTATAAGGAAAGTCTTATTTATAATGTTTGTGCAAGTGGATGGAAACAAATAACGATTTTATAGTAGCCCATGCCTTTTTTTCATAGCTGCAGAGTCTTAATGAGCATGATCAGAAGGGACAGGCTCATTGTTTCCTTTAATTTTGATGGAAATTTTCAAAGGTAACTATTATGTTATTTATTATTTGGATTTAATTATCTTAACAAATAAATATCTCCATTTTATGAAATGAAAATAGCACTTGTGGGGCTTCTTTTTCTTCTCTTTTCCCTGCTCTCTAACTCAGTATGTTCATTCATTCATTTGAATTCATTCATTATTCATTCATTTTCCTAAGCATGTATTTCTGGTTCCTTTGCTTACTTAGTTCCTTTTCTTTGTAGCTTACTCAGTCACACAAATTTATTACAGAATTATGAGTCTGTGAATTAACCTGAGGCTGAATCTGTACCTTTTTGCCTTCCCAGGCCAACCCCAAAACACAACTTTGGGTGCATATAGAAATCCCAAGGGAACAGGCATTTTGTAAAAGAGATTCCCATTCTGTACTTCAATCAACATTCAATCCCATTGGCTTGGACTGGAATGTTCTAGTGCTCAGTCTAATACCCATGTGGGAGTCCTTGAGTACATTTTCTAAAGCAAATGTTGGTTCTAGTATCTGAACATCTCATGGACCTGGCCTGGACATCTTTAGATTTTCAAGCCAAATTTTCCAAGTGCAGATTTTCTGCCTCTTCAAGACAGCTGGATGTTCCTTTTGAGATTACGAAAATCAACTATCTCACTTCAAACCTCCTCACCCCAGATCCCTTTAAAATCAATGGAGGATATAGGGTGAAATGGTCCACACCTTTCCAGGGGCAATTGGAATAGGGTTCCTTAGCCTAGTAGATCCAAAAAAGTAAACATATCTATCTATCTATCTATCTATCTATCTATCTATCTATCTATCTATCCATCTATCTTCATTTTATCACAAGAATTATCCATAGCAAAGGTGGTCTCTGCTAAGGGAAGAGGGGAAGAGAGAAGCTCCAATTCCTTTAGCCATGATGGTTCTTTTTCCAAAATCTGCTGTTTGAAGATGAGAGACCACTTAACTTTCAGTTTGCTCAGGTGTGGGCAGGTATGAATTGCTGAGGCCAGTTGAGGATGAAGTCCTAGGCACCTGTGTTTGTTCTAGAAATCCTCAGATGATGCCTTAACTTTCCTTGGCTCTCTAACACATTTATTTCCTTTCTCTAAATGTATGTTCCTACACAGTAAATGGGAGTTTCTCGTTCTTCTCATTTAGTAT
Organism: Campylorhamphus procurvoides; assembly: GCA_013396655.1. NCBI lineage: Eukaryota > Metazoa > Chordata > Aves > Passeriformes > Dendrocolaptidae > Campylorhamphus > Campylorhamphus procurvoides. Next base: position 1,387,602 of record WBMV01004568.1, read on the forward strand.
TTCTTCATTTTCAGAATATGCCACCTCCGTCTAGGTCACTCACTAGATTTCTTCCTGTTGCAAGGAGGGACAGATGTCAGTGGGGGCTCAGAAAATGAGAACTCCTTGCATCTGAGACCTTGGGCCAGGTGAGCTCTCTGTGAGTGGAAGTTTCTGCGCAGGATCTCTCTGTGGGTTCTTGCTTGTGTAATGCACATTGGCAATACTGTCTTGGAAGTGGAAGGTGGAAAAACTAGGTCAAGCCTCCAAGTCCTTCAAGGTGCATTTCACTTTCAGCTGGTGAAGTGCTACTTGAGAGGGATGTCTTGCAACTACTCTTGGGTTTTTCCCTCTGGAAGGGAATCATACCTTGGCTATACTGCTGATCCCAGGTGTTTCATTTGGCCCTGTGCCTCTTCTTCCTAACCCTTTAACCTTGATACACTAATATTCATTCCTTGTCTGAAAATGTTCTGGGAAAAGTCAAAGGGCTGACAGCATCAGTGCCTCAGACTTCCTCCATCTGGCTTTGACAGAAGATGCTTGAATTTGCAGGGAAGGTCATTGCTGGGACAAAAGGAGCATGTCCAATGCAGGAAACTCTCTTGGCACCTCACTTTAAATCCTTTTCCACACAGATTTTTCAGCCCACTATCACACCCCCTGCTTGGACATTTTGGTGACACTGTTACTTTTTGACTTCTGAGTATCTCTTTCCTTTATGTGCTTTTCCAGTTCGCCTCCTCATGGCATTTTAGCAGAAGTGTTGCACATCTTCTATTGTTTGATCTGGATGTCTGGTAGAAAATACACTCCTAAATTCAAAGGCCAGCTGGCAGAGAGAACTGCAGGATAAGTATAGTGGCTTTAATGAGTATGGGTTAATGGAGGTATTCCCATCTGGTCCAGTTTTACCTACTCTTTTCCTATGTTTTATGGAGTTGATGCATCAAGCTTCTGTACGCAGCGATCTACCAGCTGGCTGTGGCATGTTTGCTTAAACCTGCTCAGCAACAAAGAGGTTTTACCCTCCATCAGGTAGCAGATGATGTACAGCATGTGCTGTCTTCCTAATGACTGTGAAAATGTTTTATGTGTAACATGAGGAACAACTTCAAGTAGAGGATTTCAGGAGAAGACACAAAGGACTTCGGACAAAAACATTCCCTTGTGATTTCTGCTACAGATTGCCTACTTATCCTCTCAAACTGATTAACCACCTTATGTCTAATTGCTTCTATCTGTCAAAAAGGATCAATTCTTCCCAGTCTCTCAGATATTAAATATTTTTAATGTGCTTTGAAAAATGCTGTCAGGGAAAATTGGAGTCTTGAAAAAAACAAGCCCCCCTGCCCATAGAAGTTCACCCAGTTGAATGCTTGTCACAGGTCACCACGACATTTTGCACTGCCATAGCAGGTAGAGAATGTTTGAAGTGTACCACAACCATGAGAGGTTGCATTATGTTCATCTTGATTAAATTGATACTTCATAAAACATCCTCCTGTATTGCCCATTCAGCATAGCAATTAATTTGCCATCATACAGTGTGATTTTTTTCTCCATCTAAAAAGCCCAAAAATGTTGTGTCTTCTCTCCTGCAGACAGGACTCCCTAGCCTATTTAGCTATTGCTTTTAATTAAAGCGAACAGTAGCTGTGATGAACCCTGTTGCTCTTCCCTGCAATCTTTTGTGGTTTTACTTCTTTGTTTTTGAGATAAAAGGTTTAGAATTCCACGGAATCTGAATTACAAGGTTTCTTTTCACTATTTTCAGTGGTTGTCAAGTCAGGCCTTACTCCTCTCCAGCTTTTAGCCTCTTCCCAGACAAAGTCTGCAAGCCTGGTGGGCTAAGCAATTGAAATTAAAGTTTAAAATTAGAAGGGTTTTTCTTTAATGTAATTGTTCTATTTAATTTCTATATACATCTTGGGATTTGATGAGAAGCCTTCAGATACCTAAAGTAGACTTCTGACCAAAAAGAGATTTAAATGCAAGTCCTATCCATTTGGATATTTTTAAGAGAGAATGTTAGGACACTGAAAAGATCTGCAAGGGCTTCTTTTGTAAAGAAGAAAAAGAACTAATTTAATTCTCTTGAAAGATACTGTGAGAGATGGAATCACTGGCCCTGGTGCACTCTGCTACAGACCCCTTTTGTTCTGTAGGCATTTAACAGGGATAAGACTCTAATGTGGTTTAGTCCCTGTCAACACAATTTGATCCAGTTCTCAAAAAGATCACTGTAGTATTTTCAATGTTTTGATCTGTCAGTTCATCCACTTTGTACTTTTCCTTTATTATATAGCCATAAATGAGCAAAAAACTAGGGTTTTCTTAATCAGTACCAGCAATGTAGATATCTTACAAAATGGTTTAAAAAAAGGTCAAGTACATATATATATATACTGCCAAAGAAAAATTCAATACCACAATATAAATATTCTAGATAATTTTCAAGCAGGATATATGCATCCATTTCTTGGAACTTTGTATTCACTATTTAGAATTACAATTGATGATACTTACAGATATACCTGTTGGAATTAATCTATATCCATGTTATTATGCAAAAATATTTCATAAGACATAGAGGAACATTCTTTTACTGTATTATGCAGCCTTACTACAAGAAAAACATTGTAGATGATGAGGAAAAGCTATTCAGGATCCCTGTTTTAGAAATTATCTGTCATGATACTAAAAATAAAATACAACTGTGTATGCCGGATCATCCTCAGACTCTGTGTGTGGTGTTTAAATTTAAAAAGAAGCATTTTAAAATAAAACAAAGTACTTGGAAATCAAGTGAGTGTAACATTTTCCAGCAAGGAGATGAGACTGAAAATATGCATGGGAGAGACAACACAAAGCTGAAAATAGTTCTGTCGTGTTCTCTTTTACAATCCTGTGCCATAACTGAGCACTTTCACTTGGGTTAATGTGTTTGTCAGAGTCCCTTTTAGAATCTAGATCTTTCAAAAGTGGTTTTGTTCAAGTTATTTAAAACAAGACTTAATTTGAAGGCTTCAACAGTTTTAACATGCATCATTAGCAAAAGCAATTAAAAAATCCTGATAGCCCATCCGTGGTAGATCAAGAGCTTTGTCATTTGGTGCTTCTTGCTTTCCTCACATTTTCCATCTCCAAATCCACCACTCACTGCATTGCAGACGCTGCCTGGGTACTGACAAGTGCTTGATGAGAGACAACACCTTTGGTGACATACCAGACATGTGCAGGGACAGTGAAAAAGTGACAAAAACATGACAACAGAAGGAAATCCTGAGTGACAGCACCATGGCCTTAGGTCAGTTGAGTGACAAAGCCCTTTTGTCTTGGATTGCACGTGGCCTGTCAATTGTGGTTTGGCTCTTGGAATTATTAACTGTCTGAATGAGTAATTGTTAGAGGTAGCAGCCATCAACAAAGCTCATGGCTGGTAGAAAAAGACAAATGCAATGTTTTATGAGGGACAGGTGAGAGAATAGTCCTTGTGGCATGAGGGTCTGGGCTCTGGTGCGCAGCAAGTTGGGTGTCAAGTCAACATTGTGCACTTGGGATGGTGGCCAATGATTGCATGGGGTGTCCAGGAGGCTGAAGCAGGGGGTCTTCCCATGTGAGATGGTTGTGAGTCAGCATCTGTAGTACTACATCTGGTGTTGGGGTTGGGTTAGGTGACCTTTAAAAATCCCTTCCAACACACACTACTCTGATTCTACAATTCTGTGTTGGATGTCCTGGTACAACAGAGATACTGAAAATTGAAGTGACTCCGGAGAAAGGGGGTATGGCCATGGAGTGGGAGCACAAGACTCCCAAAGAGAACAGAGGCATCTACCCCTTTCTTCAGCCTGAACAAAAGAAGCTGCAGAGGCAGCTCATGGCGCTCTTTGACTTCCTGCCAGGTGGGTGAAAGTCAGCAGAGGTAAATACAGACAGGATGAGTCCAAATTTTCTTTTGCTCAAGCCTGATGTGCACGAGAACAACCAGGCTATGGGCAGGTGTGTATCTCCTCTGTGGGCAGCTGATGGGACAGGCTGGTGGGGCAGTGTGAGGGTGGCTGAAACTGGGGATTTCTGTGGGATTGGCACACAGTGGGTGGGGGCCAGTTTTCCCTTTGCCTTACAGATCCCTTCCTCCTCCTATCTACTCTGGCCAATCCCTCAGACCTTTCATCTTTCCCAATTTTTCAAGCACTCCACATTTCTCCTTCCTTTCCTCCATTTCATCTCCTACCTCTTGCTCCCTTTCTGGTCCTCAAACTTCTACATCCCTTCAGCGTCCTGCCGTTTGAGGTGCTTCCTGCCCACTCCCCCCGCACTGGTCACAGGATTTGCATCCTGTCCCCCACCACTTGTTCCCACTCAGATCCCTGCAGGCTAAAGCTGCTGCTCCGCATCAAAGACATTTGACAGAGTGAGGCAGATGCTGTAGGGAAAAAAGCCACAAAAGTAGCCTGGAGGAAGCAAATACTCTTTCATCAGTGTGTATTTTGATGGTCTGAACTGTAGAAAGCTCACAGCAACTGTGCTGAATATAAAAGAAGTATAAATAACTGTTTATTCAGTGTCAAAAGGAGAGATTCCTGTTTGGCAAAAAAGAAATTAATTTCAAAGTGTGTAACTTGGTGCAGGAGCACAAGGGAAGTGGAAGGAGCTGAAAGTTACACAGAAAAACTTAATTCTTTTATTTTCTAATTCTGAAGTCCTTGGCCTCATGGTTTACTGTGCTTTGAATATTCTTTTGGAGTACATTTCCTCAGATAGTTATGTTAATACTGTTGAATACCTGTTGGTGAGGGAGGAAGAATAACTAAAAAGCTGGAGTAAGTGCATCACCTTAGCTTGATGTTATCTGCTGACTGTATCTCGACAGACTTTCACAGGTACTTCTACAGGTACCTGCCTGTAAGCAGGTGGTGAATCTAATCTAAGTGTTAATATCAAAGCTTAGCAGCATTTTGTCAGGCTGTGCTCTGCTCTGACACAGTCTGTACTCAAATCTTTGGACAGAAATACAGAGAGAGGACAAGGACAGTGGAGCAGGCAGCCACAAGGATATGAGGGTGCTAAGGAAGTGAAGGCAAATATGACTGATTTTGATCCTAATGCTGCACTGTGAGTTTGTGCAGGTTTGCAGCAGCCTTGTCTACTCACCAGATCCTGTTATAGCTCCTGAGAGTGCCCAGTTGGAGCCAGTGAGGACGAAAAGGCATCCCAGGTGCAGTGAATGTCCTAAACTAGATCAGGTGAGCTACCCCCTTGAAGTGCTTGTTCCTTTCTTTAGTACCAGGGCACCTCTTTGCAATTCCCAGGCTCTGTGCTGAATTCTTACCCCTGGAGGCAAAGAGGTCCCTTTGGGCCTCTGTTTCCTGTCTGTAAAATTTATCCCTTAGACGTAGCCTGATCATATTATAACCTCATCCAGAATCTTTAGAGGAAACCACAATACAATATTATTGTGCAATAATACAGAGATAACATAATTATAACAAACATAATGGGTGATCTTACCCCTCTGATTTTATTCCTTTCACACTGTTGCTGCTTCTTAAAGCACAGAAAGAACAGAAATAATTTTCAGCATTGTACAGTATAATGCATTAAAAGCAATATTTAGAGCAATCATATTGCACACACACTAATGCCTTATCTTCTAACATGTGGTTCATATTCATACAATTGATGATGAATGATCATCCAATGAAAAGCAGCTCTGGAACTGCCAGAAATTGCAGAGGAGAGAATCTGCTCCCTACTCCCTTCAAAAAAAAAAAATAAAACCCAGCCACCAAAAGAAATTCAACCCATATATTGTATATTTCAGAATATATTGCTCTCAGTTTTATCCTATAGCAATGGCTGGCACTGTATATCCTGAGCTTAGGAACACAGTTTAGTTCAACTTCTTCACAGGAACTTGATAGTTTAGGTGCTTCATCATAGCACGTAAATGGGACTAACCACAATCCAGCTGTTTTTTGCAGTCCTGCTGTACCTCTCACAATCAACTGCTATCAGTAGAAATTAGAGCTAGTGAAGTGTGAGTGATCATGAAGAGCACAGGAGAAGGTGTATGTCTGAGCTCCTCTGGCAGCTGCAGCTCAGCATTTATAGTGAGGTTTATTTAGCTGAGGGTCATGCCTCAGCTTCATCTTCTTGACTTGGGTTTCAGTGTCTTTCTAAGGCAGTGTCTTATCTATCTTCATTCTTCTATTCTAGGGACTCTTCCTCTTGGGTTTTGGTTTGGTTGCTGTTTGGTTGGTTTTGGGGGGAGGGAGTTCCATTGGTAAACTCTGTTCCATTAGAGCAAACTCTATTGTTTTTCTCAATACAAGAGTCATATATCACACTGTGAAACACTTTCAGATAGGGAAGCTCCCAGTGACATGTTAGGATCTTTGTTACTGAAGACAAATGAATGTCTAACACCATCCTCTCTTCTATTAGTGATGCTCTCCTAAGCACCCAAGCCCTGGCATGCTGAGAACTATTGTTCTGAGCTTTTGATGGATGTGTTGGACAGACCTTGCTCCTTGTCTTTTTGGAAACAGCCCTATGTCATTGGGTGTGCATCGGGTGACCTTGGGTCCTGTGCATGTGAAAAGAGTTAGAAAGTCTGTCCTCCCGTGCCCCACAACAGCTAGTCCACATTTTATCTTTCTTAGGTAGGGCTTCCTTAGGAAACTGACAGATGTCTCCCCATTTTCCTGAGAGCAGTAAACACAAAGAGGACAAAATCATGACAAACTGGACAGACTACATCTCTTTAGTGTCACCTTCCTTATTTTAAAATGGTGTACCTGAATTTCTGCCTCTCTGAACACGTTGGAAGCAACCTTAGCCAACAGTTCCCTCCTCAGGAAACTCCCCATGTGTTGTTCCAGGCGACTTTGTGTTAAAGCTGCTCTTTTCCTTAAATCCTCTCAGCAGTGCAAGGATGGGAAGGGAAAGCAGCTGCTGCTGCTGGAGGCCTGGTGTTCTCAAACCCTGGCATCTGATCTCCTTCCCTTGCCTCCTGTGCAAAGATTCAGGCATCTTCTTTCTCGCTGCTGGGCAAACCAGCCATTTATGCACAGATGTACTGATTCTTCATGGCTCTGTAGAGCTCTTCTGCATTCGTATCTCTCATTGCAAAGTCTCCAGAATAATTTCAAGTTAATGCCTCCATACAAGGTATGCAGGAAATGGTCATAAAGGGAAAAGCAATACAGTTTCTGATTTGCCACTATTCTGTGTCTATGCTACACTGTGCATTACTCCACTTTATCCTAGTGCTCTGCAACTTCTAATGGCAGCAGCCTAGAACGAGTCAGGGCTGTAAATCATGTACCCCAGTGCAGTGAGCAGTAGAGAGAGGAAGAGGAGCCCAGACAGGCAATATTGCTGCAAAAGTGCTTTTGTAGATAATGACAACATCGCCCTTCTGACAAATACTGGTATCCACCCGTAATTCAGATGGGGATTATCTACTGCATAAGCCTGTTATGAAACTTAATATTTATAAAAGCGTGTGCAATTCTGAGTTCATAGATCCCCTGGGCTTAATTCTGCAAACTCTGCTGGCACCAGGCAGAGCTCAGAACAGATGTACCTAGAAAATGGAAACAAATATTATGCAACCTTTTCTGCAAATGCCTGTCACAGGCTGGCCATCTCCAGTATTTACTGTTAGCAACACTAACCCATGGAACAGGGAGGAATAGATGATCTAAAATACTCTTTGCAGAAAAAGAAGCCTTGAAAATTAAAATTGCTGTTGTTTGGTATCACAAGAGATGTCTGTGGACTGGTGTGTCCTTTTCCAGGACATCCCTAAAGCAGTGTATCTGATGGACATGTTGCAGATGCCCTCCCTGGCACAGCTGCACCATTCCCTGATGTTCAGCAGCTTTAGAAACCACTGCAAAATCCAGGGGGTGGTTTACAGGTTCCAGTGGTGCGAGGCAGCACAAGGCACAGCAGCAATTTAGTACAGACAGTCCATTAAAATTGCCTTTTCTAAGCAGGAAGTTTCTCTCCTCTGAATTTAACAGGGAAGAGTGCCATCAACTGTACACAGAAAAGGAAGGGTGTTTCCCAGCCCTGAGCTGTGTTCACCACGTAGCTGTGCAAATGCTTTGCCATGGCCCCAGGGAGGGAGGGAAGGCCAAGGACATGTTGGGAACAGTGGGGTTATGCAGAGTGTGACATGAGCAGGCTGTGCAGAGCACAACACTGCACAAAGTTTGTAGAATGAGGCCTGGAAGTATCAATGCAAACTGCTTTAATAACAGGTGTTATGCAGTGCTGCCTTCACCGTGCCAGAAATCTTTCTTTGCTGCCCTCCCCATTTTTAGGTCAATGTCCTTTGTGTTTCAAACACAAGGATAGTTTGGGAAACACCTTTGGATAAGACCCAGCAGTCTCAATGTTTGTGTTTGAGTCTGGGCTTGTTGAACCAGTAATGTTTTTGTAGCAGCATTGGCCTTCAAAAGATTGATCTCTCTTTTGTGTCCACTGTTGGAGGTTGTTATTGCCTCTTACTGGTGCTACTCCTCCTGCTCTAGCAAAAAGTCTGCAAGTCCACAAGGGTTGGAAAGGATTAAGAAGAAAGGGAAAACCATGGGAGATGGGATATCCTGGCCACAGGAGTGTCTTGTATGCAGGAATTATATATGACATAATACACCTGGGACATTTCAGTGGGCAGAAATACAGGTAGAGCACCTGAAAAGAAGCAGAGCAGAACTCATCCTTTTTTCTCATGTACCTCAAAAAAGCCTCATAATTTTGATCACCATCCAGCTAAGTAAGTTGCAAAGCCCTCAGGCAAAGGGCTTAGTGTATCAGCGTTATCCAGTCATACTGTAGACTCCATGAAGCAGAATTAATTCATGGAATCAGAATCATGGAATACCAAGTTCAAAGTGACCTCAAAGATTGTCTGGTCCAACCTTCCTTGGTAAAAGCATGGTCTAGACAAGATGGCCCAGCAGCTCATCCAGCTGAATCTTATATGTGTTCAACCCTGATGAATCCACCTGGGGAGATTATTCCAATGGCTTGTTGTTCTAATTATAAAGATCTTTCCTGCCATGTCTAATCAAAATCTCTCCATTACCCCTTGTCTTTCCCTTGTAATTCCTTGTAAAAAGGGCAGCTCCATCTCCTTTGTAGCCACCCTTTAACACTGGGACATTGTCCTAAGGTTTCCCCCAATCCTCTTTTCTCCCACGTTTACAAACCCATTTCTCTCAGCCTTTCCTCACATGGCAGGCTTTCCAACGCCTTCATCATCTTTGTGGCCCTTCTCTGGACCCTCTCCAGACTGTCCACATCATTTTTGTGTAGTAGGAACCAAAACTGGACACAGTATTCCAGACATGGCCTGACAAGCAATGAATAGAGTGGGACAGTGACTCCTTTATCTCTGCTGGTGATATCCTTCTTAATGCAACTCAGCATGCTGTTGGCTTTCTTTGCTTGTTGTCCACCAGGATCCCCAAGCCCCTTTCCACAGAGTAGCCTTCCAGCTGAGTAGGTCCCCCCCTGCAGCCCTTGCTGCCCCCCATGATTATGTTTTTCTGGGTGCCAGACCTTATTCATATTCCCTGGAGCCAGCAGGCCAATGTCTGGAGGCTAATGAGGATGAAGTTTATGGAAGGTGTTAAACAGAAAATTATCACCAGCCTAAAGTTGATAGTGAAATAGGGTTGATTAGTAGGCAAAGTTAGGGAAGGTATCTGCACTGGGACTTGAGTCAAAGGGGCTGTAAATCAAAAGGAGTTCTGCAAGTCCAGTAACTAAAGCTGCTTGACTTTTGTATCCATTTTTTTTTCTCAGCTAGCTGATTTTCTTGCTTAAAATGGTCTGTGTTTGGTTCAAGTTAGATAATAATTTCTCTTTTAACTCTTTAATCTCAGTAACCAGCAGCTGATGGCATTTGCTTGAACAGGTTCCTGGCCAATTTGACACAGCAAGAGCCTTTTGTGGACAGTGCATCAGCAGTGCTCTGCCTGTATGAAAACAATTCAGGCAAGATCTTTAGATTTTTATTTCTTTCCCTCTTTTTGTTTTCTTGTTATCCTTTTTTTTTTTAATGCATCATCAAACTGTTCTGCTATCTATGTGTAGATGTGCACATTAGCCTTACTAATGGACTAATATAGGACCAAGTGCCTTGCTGGAAATGTTCCTCAGCTGAAGGAATAGGTGGGCCTCTCTTCGCAGCTTGCTTACAGAGCAGGGCATTTACTATTTTGTAACTTCCTGGAGCAATATTTTTTTCTTGCCTTCTGCTTCTCATTAAGAAATGATTGTTGAAGTCTGTCTCAAGATATAATGTGATTAGAAGGAATAATTTTAATACATTTCCAATAGTTCATCAGATATTTGCCATGCAATTAATGAAACAGAATATGAACCAGACTTTTCTGATCTCAGATTGATGGTGAACCATACAAATCTGATGTGTAAAGGGAAAAGTTCAATTCTGTGTTAAAGACTTGTGGACAGATGGTTTGGATTTAAAGAGAAGAGTAGTGGGACTTCTGGAAAAATTACACAGGATTAATAAAAATGTAAGCTGAGTTCAAGCTCAGTTCACTAAAAATCTCGAGGCAAAAGAATTAGAAACTCTACTTCAGTTTGTCTTGAAAAGAGCAGCAATGAAACTGCCCAGAAATATGTTAAAAAGAACTTGCTGATAATTTAAATTTCTGTTAAAATTTTTGCAAATTGTCAACATCCCTATAAGCCTCTAATATTGTTGTCGGACTCAGATTATAATTTATAAAGCATTAGTACCTATTTCCTCATTCAAAGACAGACTTCCACAGGAAGATTAAACTGTACTCAAGTGCTACCTGAGCAGCACTGGAGAAGCCCATCTGAAATAGAAATCATCTGCAGAGTTTAGAGTTGAAAGTTACGATACTTTCTAGACATCTCCTTTTTTCAGATGTGAGAATCTGAATGTTAAATACCTAACCTTGACTTTTTGTTATGACAACAAAAGATTCAGGGCTGAATTTTCAAATGAAACCAGCAATGGTTTAGCTTAACCCTGGGCAGTTCTCAAATTCAGCCTAGGGCATTTCTGGGTCCTGGTTTTCAGCAGCTGTCTGCTTTACACTTTTTAAGGTCAGTCCTGCTCTAGGACAGGCTCTTCCACTTAAACTGGCAAAAACTGATCCTTCCAAGCTCACTAAAAATCCAGCTGGCTGTGGCGATGCCTTTTTGTTTTGATTTCCTGAAAGAAGTAAATATGCCTGTCATTCTGCTGGAGATAGGTATATTGGCAAATGCAGTGGTCTAGGAGGGCAGATACCATGCCAGTGATTAATGGAACCAACAGCTACAGCTATTGGCATCTGAATACTGGGGGGGAGTTTGGGCAGCCCCTCAGAAGGCCATGAAAAAATCTTTTTGTCTAAATACATGCAAGGCTGTTTGGTGGCTGATAAAGACTTGATTGTAGCAGTAAATGTTAGAGTAAGAGCATTTCATTTCAGTAGGAGGAGATGGGTCTTTAAGTAGTGTAAGAGAGTGGCTTCTGGAGTTTTGAGTTGCCTTCTGTGGATTCCCATGCTGGAGAAATGAAGATGAGTTATGACCCACTATTTGTCATTGCCAAAGACTTTATGGCTGAATCTCTTCTAGTAAACTCCTCTGTGCCTGGGCTGGCTCCCAGGCACAGGAACACAAACATTTTTACGAGTAAGCTGTCAGCATGATCCTGTGCCTTTGCCAGCTGGGGGTCCCCCAAATGTTTGCCAGGCAGAGGTTAGGAATTAGGACAATCCAGGGACCATTCCCAAAGGCGGTTTGTGTGCCAGTATCTCGTTTTGAACAGGAGTTTATATTAATTATGGATGTGGGCAAGGCTGGCACAGGTCCCAAGGAAATCACTGGGCATAATTTATTGGTATAGGTGTAGTGTCTGGGTCCATCTGTCGAAAGAAGGGTTTGGAAATGGATGATGCTTTCATTTTCTGCTTTGCAAATGTGAAGAAAATTGTTGCCAGTAATTATGGTAGATAAAAGTGGACCAAAAGCATCTGCAAAGCAGTCATGCTCTTCTGGATCTAGATTTGGGAACTGGGTACTTTATAAAATGAGATGAAGTAGTTTGGGGTCTGTGTGGGAGGAAAGAGCAATAGATAGGTTGGAGTTTTCTTATATTTGGTTTCTGAGCCTAACTTTTGACATCCTCATGATATGATGTGGAGCATCACAGTATCAGCCATGAGGGCTGGCTCAGTATTTGCACAGGCTCCCAGACATGGGCCTCTTGTGTCTTATGGGCTTTCTCTTTATGGACCTCAGACACAGCAAGGTAATGTTGTGAGTCTGAGAGCAAATGAATTAGGCTGTGTGGTCCTACATACAGTGTTTAACGAGTTGATTATACCTTGTACCTCAAATCAAAACCCCTTTGCTATTCTTGTTTCTGGTATATCATAGAATCACAGAATGGTTTTGGTTGGAGGGGACCTTAAGGATCATCCAGCTCCAATCCCACTGCTGTGGGCAGGGACACCTCCCACTTGACCAGGTTTCTCTAAGGCCCGTCCAACCTGGCCTTGAACACTGCCAGGGATGAGGTATCCATAACTTCTCTGGGCAACCCCAGTGCCTCACCACCCTCAAAGTAAAGAATCTCTTCCTAGTATCCAATCTGAACCTGTTCTCTGCCACTTTGAAGACATTTCCCCTTGCTCTGTCACTACATGCTCCTGTATAAAGTCCCTCTCTATCTTTCTTGTTGGCTCTTTTCATGTTGGAAGGCCACAATTAGCCACTACTGGCAGGTGTCTCAACAGCAGTGTCAGAGCTGACAGGGCAGAAAGGTGCTTTGCTCAGTGCTGGGTGCACTGCAGCAAGCACAACCTTCTTGCCTGCCCGTGCCCATCAGCTCATGGTAGCATCAGAGGAACTGGAGACAAGGTGGAGAATTCTGTCAGTATGGGCTGAAGGGCTTCCTGATTTTCTCCTTCAGAGAGACATGTGGCCACCAAGATGGGGCATGAAGCACAGCACCCGATTCACCTGGTTTGACCTGGGTCAGTGCAGAGCTTATCCATATCCTCCTGCCTTACCAGTGGCTGTTCACTTTTAGCAGCTTTGAAATGTCCTGCTCCATCCCGCCTGGGGGGATTCAGGGCAGAGCACAGGACAACAAGCTCTTTGCAAAAGGCACATTAATCCCTGACTCTAGTGTGTAAACAAATCATTAAAAAAGGAGATGTCACAAGAGGGAAGCTCTCTCTGCAGCAATTAAGATGATCTCTGCAGAGCAATTAGATATGCAAGGATTGCATGGCCATTCATCTGACACATCCTGATAGATGAAGGCAATCTCTGGCAGTGTGTAGCTGTTACTACAACCGGGAGTCTATTTTGATGTAGTGGGAGTATCGTGGGCTTCCTAGAGCAGTGGTGCTGTTCACACTCACAGTAACAGCCAGGAAGCAGCTCCCGTGATCCATGTAGCTGCAGACATGGAAAATACAGTTAGAGACAGCCTGAGAAAGGACATGGATAAAAGTTTAAGAGGAAAAACACTACCAGTAAATCCTGTTCTCTCTGGGCCAGATATGTACTAGACTAAGGGAAGGAAGAGCAATAGCAAAATTTATGAAGTGAGAGGAATGAACAAGCATGCTATCTTGATTTAGAGCGAGAAATGTGTTTTGGCTATCTAGTGGCATTATTTTTTTTTTACAAAAAGTAGATTGGAAACCTCAGGAGGGTAAACAATTCAACAAAAGTTCAAAGGTATTCTAAGTGGAGCAAAGCAGTAATGTAGGGATCCATCCTCTTCCCACTTCTACCTCAATGGCCAGCTGGAATTTCAGTTCAGACTCTGAGTTTTGATCAGTATCTGCAGCTTGGGGATGGATCAAAGGCAGAGATCCACTTGTGACAGAAATTGTTTCTTAGTGACTGGCTTGGAAATGTCAGACTGTTGAAAACAACACAAAAATTTGAGTTCCTTTGACATATTTTTTGCAAAACAGGGTAAAACGTATAATAGAATATTCTGTTCCCATGGGAAGATCAGGGGAAATCAGTGGAAGTGAATTAGTGAATTATTTTGCTTTATTTAGATAAACTTTTGAGCAGTGAAATAGGAGCTGAAAACTCCCTAAAACTCCCTGCACTTATTTTCTCTTTTAAAGTCATGCTACTGTGGAGCCAAAATGATCTGTCATGATCTGTCTTTGATTTAGTCTGAAACTTTGCAGCTTATTTTGTATGTACAGCCTCTTTAATTGACCACAGCCTAGGAGTGCTGGTCCAAAGGCAGCAGAGAAGCTGAGGCTGACACACTGCTCTGAGGATCCGACTGCCTTGGCAGGACCACAGCCAGTCCTTGATTTTGCCACCCATAGTGCACACTCTGGCTCTTGGCAGCCTTTCCCAGGGTGTTTAACAGGGTCAACAGCTGCTTGCTGGGAACTGGGCTGGAGCCTGCAGCTCACTTCTTAGCAGCTCTCCAGAAGCCCCATCTGGCAGCTGTAGCTTTTGGTTCAAACTGTCTCGCAGGCGCCGTGGTCAGCGCCAATGTCCGTGTGCAGCTGGAGCTGTGAATGTCCATCGGTGCACAGACAGCCCAGAGGCCACCAAGGCACCAGCACAGTCCAGGTTCACACCAGGAACAGTAGATCCTGTGGTTTCTGATGCTAATAGGATGCCTTCTGCAATGATTCCATGCTGGTTTGCAGTTTCATGGATATTTTTGATGCTGTACCTGTCCCATTGCATCTGGTGCAGTTTTTGCTCTCAATTCACTTTTGCTGTTGGTGATTTTTGTTTCATTTTCCCATATTTAAAGTTTTTCAACATGAATTACTTTTTCAGTTTCATTTTAGTTGCCTATGGATTTTTTGGGTGGGGTCTAATCTACATTTAAGCCTGTTCTGTTCGTAACATCCATTTGCAGCACGTCATGACTATTCAGCTGTGGGTACTACCAGAATGATTTATTTTGTGACAAAAATTGCAATTTGCCTTCTTCCAGTTCCCAAATTAGCTGCCACCTTTAATGAAGTCAAATGGTTCTCAGCATAAAAATAAAGTGTCTCCACGTCTACTCACCTCTTGGCTATCCGCAGTTTGATTTCCCTGCAGCTGCGATGCTCCCGAGGAAACACTGCCCTCCCATGTCACAGAGGGGATGAGTTGTGCTGGTCTGAATCCAAACCCAGCAGTTGTACTCAGCCAGGTCAGTTTTTTCTTTTTTTTTCCCCAGCTGTTTAGAGCACAGATGTTGACCTGGTGAAAACTGCCTAGATATTGTTCGGAGCTGGCAAGCCCTATAATGACCCTTGGCACGTGCCAGCTGCCAGTGCCCTTGCCAGAGCCCTGTTCCCACGCAGAGCGATGGAAATCCTTGCCAGCAAGAACACAGCTTTCTGGGGACAATTTGCCAGCACCAGCATCTTCTGCCAGCGAGAAGTATCTTATGTGGGACTGTGGCAGGCATGGGAAAGAGGGGAAGTGGAGTAACCCGCCTCTGCTCTGAAGGAGTCCTGAAATGCAGGCATGAGTTGGCAGGGGTTTGTTCTTTAAAAGGGCAGCTAAGCCTTTGTGTTTTCTGTCTTGGTTACGTTGGGCTGGCAGAAGTGAAGAAAGCAATAGCAAAAGAGTTATTTCGGTGTGATCTCAGTACAGCTGAGTGAAATCAGAGCTACCCCCAGGTCCAAATTGCTTTCATTTATTTTAGGGTATTGCAAGGTTATTCTGCTGAGATTGAAACATAATCTCTCTCATAGGAGCTGTGCTACACAACCCCCACAGCAATGACTTCCTTCTGCATTTGTTCTACTTTCCTCTCTAAAACAAGGTTCTGAATATGTGACAGTGGCCACAGAGAAACCTTGCGAGGGCGATTAGAGATCCGAGGGCATTTTTGTTGACTTTCAATGAACAGGAAGATGTTCAGTACCCTCCTCATGTTGTACATGTGTGATAAACATAGCACCCAGGCAGATTGGCCTGGATTGGAAGGGACCCTAAATATGACCTCGTTACAATTCTCCTGCCTTGGGCAGGGACACCTTCCACTAGACCAGCTTGCTCAGAGCCCCATCCAGCTTGGCCTTGAACACTTCCAGGGATGGGGCAGGCACAGCTTCTCTGAGCAACATGTTCCAGTGTTTCATCACCTTCACACTAAAAAAAAAATCTCTTCCAAATATTCAATCTAAACCTACCCTCTGTCAGTTTGAACCCACTCCCCTTGTCTTATCACTGCATGCCCTTGTCCATAGTCTCTCTCCAAGAGACAAGGACAACTTGGAGTCATCCTTGCTGGATACGGAGGTGTAGGAGCAGTTTGGACCCTACTAAAAACCCCTCACAGTCCCTGCCCCCATCCCAATGCTAAACACTGTGGTATTTAGTTCAGTCAAGGCAAGGTGATGGTGCCAACCACCATGTTGGCCATGATTTACAGCAAGCTGGGCTGGATTTGGAACAACTGAGTGCCCACCCTGCTATGAAGGAACAACTGAAACCAACCCCAAGTCTGCTGCTGCTTGCTGTGGCTGCCTGTGCACCAGCCCTCATCAGTGAAGGCAGCTATTTGGCCCCCACAGAGTGCTCTCTCAGTTTCTCTCCTGCAGGCACCCTCTGCTCAGAAAAATCATGCAGGTACACATACCGGCACCTCTGTGGGAGGCTGGTGGCTGGGTGGGACCCCATTAGTGCTGTATTTTGGGGGCTACAGGGTCCTTTGAGGCTGTAAACACCATTTAGAAAGGAAAACCATATTTTCCTTTTTTAAGGCATTGCTGGGAGGATGAGAGAAGCACCTACTTCTTAGTTTCTAAAAGTGATATATACTACAGGCTAGATGCCATACCTTCACATGCTCTGTTCTGTAGCCAAGACTCAGCTTTTGAGAGATTAGCTTTTACAGCTCCCTGGAATGTTGCCATTCATCTTTTTTCTTCCCCTCACGCCTCCCACCTTATTCCTCGCTCCTTTGTTTTATGTCTCGAGACCTATCTAAAATGGAGAGGAGCTTTTGTTGGTTTCATTTCCAGAATAAGTTGGCACATGCATTTAATCTTGTATGCCAAGACAGTCTCCAACACAGGTGTTTGAACCTCTTCTGGTTCATTGAGTGTTGTTTCAAAGCAGGTCTGAAGGGAAGTAAGATAGTGCCCTGACTCTCATCCTGAAAAATAGCTGTTGGGATAATGGATTGTCACCTGTAGATCTAGACCACCCCTACTGGCAATGTTTTGCTGGGATATATGGAGTTTGGACTCTCTTTTTGCTCCTTACAGCAATTAACAATGACACACTTACTGTAATCATATCAAATGTCACTTTCCAGCCTCAGAATTTGTTCCTGGGGGAAGTGGGATCTGCTCCTCTCCCGTTGCTGGTGCCAAAATCTTCTGCTCTCAGCCTTCACGCTCCTGTGTGACTACACTAGCAGGTCCCTTGATGGGCAGGCAGGGTCAGCTGGCCCAGGGTCAGCTGGCCCCAGACTTCCTGCCTGTTTCTGCCCTCCCTGCAAAGAGGGAATTTTTGATTTGGTAAAGTATTAAATTTTTCTGACCCAGAAGTCTACAAAGAAATTGGACTGTCAGCTGGTAATTTTATAGCTCTTGGGTTTCTTTAGTGTAGCTGTAAATAGCAGAAGAGGTGGATTCCTGCCCTCTCTGAGGATTTCTGAGGTGATAGAAGTTCAGGTTGTAAATCCTGCCTGTATGTATTATCAGGTAATACTGAAAAATAGATTAAACTAATACATTACTATTAAATCAGAAATCGAATAAGCAGAGGCCTGTGTACAAAATATGTGGCTGTAAATTAAAAGGAACTTGCAGAAATGTTTCCTTTTTATAACTGCAGCGACAGGACGAATCGAAACTGATGTTTACTTATAAAAACCGTCTTCTAGATGCTCTGTCTCAAGAACTGTGAATCAGTCAGTGTATCAATCTAACCCATTTTTGAGAATTGGCTGACAATTTAAGAACTTGGGCACCTTACTCCACTATAATAAATAAAAAAATTTGTAAGTGGTCTTGAAAAGGGTTGACTGATTTCAGTATATTGAGCCAATTGCTTTTAGAAGTGCTCTCCACCTTTTAGAGGTCACACAAAAGGAAGAGATTCTGGATCTGTGTTCATTTAACACATTATTTGTGTTGTTTCTTTTCTTGTGTCTGCTCACAGAAAAGTACCAAAAGTGCTGACCTTAGAGCTGATGATATCTGACATGATCAAAGAGCAAGACCCTGGCAGGTCTTTGAGGGAGACAGCTGGAGGAGAAAAAATGCATCAGGAGGGTCACAAGTCCTTGTGTACAAGGGGCATGTGGTGGCCACATCAGTCTTTGGCACGACCCTTGTTGGCCACTCACTTTTATTAGGATGGATCAAGTGAGTCCCGCTGCTTCCCTCTCCCACCCTAACCCAAGCCCAGCCCACAGTGCCACCTGGGGATGGTAAGTGTGTGTGGGCAGCCTGTAAGGGAAGGGCTGTGCTCAGCCCCTGCTTGGTGTGCCTCATTCATCCTCTGCATGTCATATGCTGGGCAAGAATGAGTGATGCCCTGGTGTCGTACAGGGGATGGAAGAGGAGGTGCATTTGGGTCCTTGTACCTCCAGCCACAGCCATTTCTTAAATAGGAAGTGTCCTCTTCTGTCCTGGGCATCTCTAAACACAGCATGGGGAACTACAGCGCTGCAGTAACCATGCTACCTCACTGAGGGTTTTTCCAAGGAGAAGTCTGAAGTTTTCCCAAGGATAAATCCCACAAACCTTATTAGGATGACTCTTATTAATGTGGTACTGAAGAGACAATTACCCAGAGGAAGAAAGTTATGTGCTGTTTCTCTGAGCCATGTAAGAACCAAGGTCAGTGCTGGAATAAAAATTCAGGATGAGTTTACATGCCACCTTCATCAGCGTGGAACAGGCTGTGGCACCTCAGAAGCCGAAAGCTGATCACCAGGTTTTGGAATGTGTTCTGCTTTCCTGTGTGATATTGCTGCCCTGCAAAGTCAATGCACTGAAGCCTCAGTAAGTAATTTCACTAAGCAATTACTCCAGGGTCACAGAAATGGTCTCACACCTCATCCTGGGAAACTGCGATTACAAGAGGACAAATGTTTTTAGTGGTGTCATCTGAGGTGCAGGACGTGTGCAAGGACTGTGAGCAGTGCTCCCTGCTCTAGTGGTGACACTGCAGCTCTGTTAGAGGAGAAGGATCAATTAAAATTTCTCACTGACCAGCCAGGCTTTTCCTAGCACGCTCCACGGAACAGGTCAGTGCTCTCTCTCCCTCAGTGGCACAGTTCACACGCCACATGAATTCTTGATTTTCTGCCTACCCAAGGATTTTTGAACACCTGCATGTTAGCTTCTTCAGTATTAACACCCTGTTCTTGCATGGTTCTCTGCCTCTGCAGGACTGACACCTAAGGTACTAGGAATATCAGTGATGACCACTGACCAGTCCTGCCCTTGATGTGCTGCTCAAATGTGGTTTAAAAATCCTTCAGCATGTGGAGCTTCTCTCCAGGATCCATCTAGAATAAAAACCAAAACCCCTCCCCCAGAGGTCTAGCTTGTGGTAAGCCAAGGCTCAGTTTGGGTCAGCAGTACTGTGTGGATATGATCACATTTACTGAGAAAACAGGGTTTGAGTTGTGAAAAAGTATATGGGCTAAAGTTGTGCAAGATTAGAAAAGTGAAATGATGGAGTAAAATTGTTGTATTGCTGATACAGCAGCTACAGGACTCAAAAGAGGACTACTGACATGAAATGGTACAAAACCCTAGGGAGAAAAAAAGACCTCAGCTCATGTGATTGTCCCCATGGGGGGCATTTGGCTATTACTTTTTAGCTAATCAAGCTTTCTTCAATGCTCCCTTTTCTTCATGCAATGTGAACCCTCATGGAAACCCCCTCATTTGTGGAGCAATTAGTCAGCTGTGCAAGACTGACTACTGGGATAATCAAACCCCGGGAACTTCTTCAACTGTCAAACCGTTGACAGCAATTGTCTAAATGGGTAAATTACAATTCTTTTGGTAATTCATATTAGTTTGGCCTGGAGCAATGCAGATGTTTTGCTGTTGTGAAAAGCAAACACTTGGAGATGGGAACAACAGGCACAAATTAATTGTCATTTCAAGAGAAAAACATACTCGGGAAACATATCAAACATTTAGCTAACACCACTCAACAAAGCTTGAAATTCCCCATGCTGATGTTATTTCTCCTGCATATGCACTAATTCTAATAAAATGTTGTTGCTTTATTTTCTTTATCCTGTTATTACCTTTCTGCCTTCTCCCAGTTAATAGCTTTTTCACTGGTTTATGCTCTGATTAGCTGGTCATTGAACAGACCTGCAAGAAAAGAGAAGCTAATCAGATGGTGAAATCAGTGGGAAATTTTCCAAATCAGAAAGTTCCTTATGAAAGCTCTCCTTTAGGGAGAGTGTAGCATCAGCATTTCATGAATTTGTGTCAGGAATAAACACACAGGACTGAAGAAAATGGAAGTGTTGGTTCTGGTGATCACAGATGTGCTGATTCAGGAGACAACCTCCAGCCAATCTTTGTTTTCATGGACAACCTTGTGTAAGTTCATAAAGAATTAAGAACTATATAGTGCAGCAAGAGAGAGATATGCAAGAGTGGGCTGGCATGGACCATAGGGAGTTCAGGATGCTTCCAGTGGCAAGTGAGGGGCAGACCTGAGCCAGGGGACAGTAATATAGTCTGGTGACATTGTTTTCAGATTAAAAACACATAGGAAAAAAGCACTACTTCTGACCACCTCCCCACCTTTTTTCCCTTTTCTCTGCATGATGAGATCTTGCACCACCTCTTTAGAACTTCCCTGGGAAAAAACCCTCTGAAGAGTTCCCTCACGCACCATCCCCTCCAAAGGCACGTTTAAAGCTCTTTGTTTTCACTGTTCCCAAGTTTTTATGCTCCTAAAAGACAATTATAGCACAACAGTGTTTCTCTTTATTAATGTTATTCTACTTGTATGCAGCCCTGCTCTCCTGGGGATGGCTGAACACCTGCCTGCCAATAGGAAGTAGTGAATTAATTCCTTGTACTTCTTTGCTTGTGTGCACATCTTTTGTTTTACCTATTAAACTGCCTTTATCTCAGCCTGCGAGGTTTCTCACTTTTACTCTCCCGACTCTCTCTCTGGCCCCACTGCTGGGGGAGTAAGCAAGCAACTTTGTGTTCCTCAGATGCCAGCTGGGACTAAACTGCAGCACAGGTGCTGGAATAATTAATTCTTTCTCTTAGAAACTGGAGCAAATTTACTGTAATGGAAAAATGTGAATGCTGTTCTGTTCCCCTCTGTGTGGACCACATTTGGAGTCCTCCTGGCAAGTTTTTCTGGTGGAACAGCTCCATATTGCTACTGCATGGCCACATTGCTTTCTTCTGGCAACATCATTATTTGTTTGGCCGCAGATGAAACTGAGCTGTGGTATGACCTGGGTGACAAATTTGTTTTTACCAGAAGAGTTGGTGCATTTTCAGGATTGCTTGCTCTTCTTGCTTGGTCCTGATGCCCAATGTCCAGAAGAGAAGTAACAGGTAAGATGACACATGACCAAGTACAGATGAAATAACAGCAGGTGGGATCCATGTGTTGCTAATGTGTCCTTGGTGTGAAGCCAAAGCTGCACTGTGATGTCGAATAAGTGGGTAAAAATAAACCCTTAGATAGATACTGAACCACCCTTATGATCAGTGTGTTCCTTTGCAAGATCCAGCTTTTTCTAAAATAGGAGTAATGATTCAGTTACTCTGACACCAAAATATGAGTTGTCTACTAAACCAAATTAACCAAGGGAAGAGAGAGATATCTAATTATTACGCATATAAATCTTGCCTTCAACAGCCCAGATTTGCATTACACTGCAAATGGCTGTAAGCTGCAGGTCTAATTTAGTGATAGAACAAACTACTTGAAAGAGAAAAAAATACAGAGCAGATGAATCATTCTCCTCAGTGCAGGAAAGTACATTTAATGTTACAAAAAAATTATCACTTTATCATAACTTTTAATTATTTTGGTTTTAACTAAAAAAACCAAAAGTCTTCCATGCTATTTTATGCAAGTTATTAAGCAACAGGGATTTGAAGCATAGAAGTGTGAGAAATTTATTGCTATTTTTTTAAACTTTCCTAAGGCTGATAAAAGATGGAATATAATGACTATGCCAGGTGATGTTAAAATATTATAATAGAATGGCTTGGGTTGGAAGAGGCCTTAAAGATCATCTGGTTCCAACCCCCCTGCCATGGGCAGGGACACCTTCCACTGGACCAGGTTCTCAGAGCCCCATTCGACCTGGCCTTGAACACTTCCAAGGGATGGGGCATCCACAGCTTCTTGGGACAGCCTTTTCCAGTGCATCACCTCCCTCGCAGGAAACAATTTCTTCCTAATTTCTCATCTAAACCTACTCTCTGTCAGTTTAAAGCCATTCCCCTTTATCCTGTCACTCCATGCCCTTGTAAATAGTCCTTCTCCACCTTTAACGTCCCTGGAGGACCAAAATGTGCCCTTTATTTTGCAATCCGAAGCCCTTGGCACACGGTTCAAAAACACTGTGTTGTACAGGAGCAGAATATTCCAATTGTGATACAAACAGAAGGCTTTGGTGTAGGAAGAGAAACTTCAGTCACTGCAAATTAGTCACCTTCACAATTTTAAAGGGATGATAATAGAATGACTGAACTGATGTGTGGCAAACACTAACCCTTAAGCTCTGTTTCTGGAAGGAGAGTGGAGAAGTCAACATACCTTTCACTGTGGGTTGCTGATATTTAGGCAGATGAGGGTCTTTTTTGCCTACATGTGTCCAAGATGTTAATTGGTTAAGGCACAACCTGTTGCCATTTTGATTTATCAGTAGTTTATTATCTACAGCTACTTACATAACTCAGTTTTAAAAATCCGGTAATGAAAATAAAGCCAAAATTAGAAAATTCATAATGCAATTCAGAAAATATCATTACAGTTTTTCCTTCCAATAGTCTACACTTATTGATTTTTCTTCCTCTCAAACCCAGCAAGTTTGACAAAAACCTTCGATTTTTCCAAGTGAAAAAAACACCAAAAACACAACAAACCAAACCCTCATATTTAAAACCAAATTTTGCCTGGTTTAGAATTGTGTCCAGAACAGGAAAACATTCAACATTACCTTGTCTCTTATAGCTTAACATTTCAGAGGATTGGTCCTGTTGTATGAAATTTTGGCCCTATTTAAACCAATGATTGAAATCAATACTAAAATTGTATCCTTTAAGAGTGATTAATAGAAAACTAGCAGAGTGTATCAACAAAGATGTTCCTCTTCATGTCAAAATGTAGAAGGCTGAAGATCCTGATGCTCACAGACAAGTAGTAAATGCAGTCTTTTCCAAATGCATGGGACAAAACAATCTTTCAGCTGCATAACAAAGTGATCTATGTTTTTTCTTTGTTCAATTACAACAGGAAGCTTTGCACTAATCCTATTGTTTCTTGTCCATGAACTATTAATCCTAAATATGTAAGGAAACATATTTTTTTAAAAGTGCAGTTCCTGTGAGTGCTGGCATTTCTTGGACAGCTCATTGTGTGGCATTTGAAGACCTCAGGAAAGAGAACATCATGGATTATCCAAGGAGCACGTTTTTTTGATATGCTGCAGCTGGACCCATCTCAAGGGATAACTATAACAATAAGCAGAACATGCATCTCATTTAGGCACGACAGATATTGTCAGAACCAGAGCAAAAAGAAGCTGGCAAAAGAATAAAGTTGTGGGAATAAGCAGGAACAGCAAGTGCATGTGTAGGTGTTTAGGAAGCAAGTTTCTTTCCAAGCAAAGGGAAATATAATAGAAACAGGAATTTATATGCTTGGCTTATACATACACCCCACCACACAGTCCAGTGCAGCCCTGAGATCTCACTTCTGATTCCTGAATTTTCCTTTTCAGTAGATGAAATATCTTTGGTCTGCAAATATATACAATAATATATTCTGTCCTTATAATGTTTTTCACCTAATCTGATCTCCTGAGTAGGCGGGACAAAATTTTGTTTAAGTTGAGCTAAATAACTTGTGTTTAGCTAACTTTTACCCTCCAGAGAGGCATTCAGGACTGTCTGGAAATTGTTTTAATTATTTTGCCACTTTCTTCAATGATTTCTTTCTAATTGACAGTCACTTTTATTGAAAATATTTGCAAAGGTTCACCCTCCTCCTAATCTGAAGTTTTCTGGCTTTTATTTCTAGCTATCAGCTCTTCTTATTCTGCCTTTTCTAAGCAGAACCACTGAGACTAAAACTATGGTACAGTCCAAGATGAAAGCAATATCTGAAACCCCCCTCCATTTCCAAGAGTCACTTCTAAGCAAATTCACTGATGGCTTCAAGGTATCATTCCATTATATACGAATGTAATACCAAAAATGAACATTCAGTTAGTTTCATGTTACTAAAAAGCTTCTCACTTACCAGGAATATGATGTATAAAAGTCTGTAGGCAGGTTTGAAACTGGATATCAAGTTCTTTAATTTAAAAAAAAAAATGATAGAAATGCTGGAGAATTGTGAGTTCTACCCATTACGTTAACTCTGAAAGAACTGTGATTTTGTGGAAGAAAGGAAAGCCAGAAAAATATGGCCCCCATTTCCCACAGATGAGATGGATTTTATACATATCAAATTGATGGAAAATCACAAATCTAAAGAAGTTAATGGTGTCTTGGAAAAAATCCCACCACATTTCTTCCATCTATATCCTCTCTCTGCTAAAAATTCTTTTAACAGCTGAATGGCACATGAATGCTTTGAGAAGGAGAAAATTGATTTTTCCTATACATATTTTGGTTTAGATCCAAAAGGAGATTTAATCACTGCACTGAACCTGTGCTGGCCCCATTTACCCTCAGATAATATACCTAGTGCCACTCACACATGTCTATTAATAAGCTCTGGAGCACTTGGGTACTTTAGTTCACGTTACTAAGCAGTAAAAACATCTCTCCCTTTTTACTGTGATTACACACAATCATCAGAGAGTGTTTTGCCTCTTCCCACATCCCCAGAGATCTTCAGTGTTCTCCTAGCCAAGGCACTGCACTTTCCCAAGAGCAGGAGCAGCTCCAGGGAAGGCACCAGAACACACACCTATGGCAGAGAACTTGGCTCCACTAAGCACAACGAGAATAACTATCCCCAAGGGCCATACCAGCAATAACTCTCTGTTTGATGTTGCTTTCAAGCCTTCTCCACCCTCATTTTCAGGTTTTTTTCCAGGAGGCATCTGAGATCTAGAGCATCAATTTAAGAGACAAAACTCCAAAACACGTTCCTCAGACTGCCTGCAGTCCCACCTTACTGATATGCCACACTCCAGCTGATACAGCTTCCTCTACAGTTATCACACTTAGTCCTAATGATGGGCTCTTATCCTGGTGGCTTTTTAGTGCTCCTCTAACGGTGATTGACAAGGTTGCAAATGGAGCCTGCTGAGGGTCACAGGCAGTAACAGCTGGATGAGGGAAGGTGGCAATGCCAGCAGCAGCAGGGAGGCAGGAGATGAGAAAAGGAACGTGATGACTAGGGATGGACAAAACTCGGAACAACATTGCCTCCCCATCCCCTTGAATAATTACAGTAATTCTGTTATCACCTTGAGGAAGGTCTTCCAACCTTGCTGGAGGAGCAGTCTCCAGGGAAGACGGATGTAGCTGTTCAGCATCTCTGCAGCATGCATCAAAGCAGTATGTTTTAATGACCCACCATCAGGCATTTCCTAATGAAGATGAGCAATAAAGGAGTGCAAGGTAGGAAACAAATCATCACAAATGCCCTAATGTGGCTGAGAACAAATGACAGTGGCATAAGTTCACCGATTATTGCCTTGCCAATTCTGTGCTCATTTGAACCCAGCACAAAAGGAACAGGTTCCTGCATTCAGGTGCCTCCTACCTGAGAAGACTACTCAAGGAGCACAGGTCAGTGTAAGCAAGGGGTCTTCTTCAAACACACTAGCCACACTGGGCTGCCAGTGTTTGGATGTGGTGCTGGTGCAGTGCCTTTTGTTCATGGGTTAGTTTGCTGAATTCTTTGTGGGTGTGATGATGAATACATAAAGATTAAAATCACATTCTTTGGGCTTGACAGCAAGAATTGTAGTCCAAAAGCTTTGGGGGAAAAAAAGTCATGGCTAGTATTAGGAAAGGAATCTGAAGAGACTATCTACTCCTTCCTCCTATGCCTAAACTTGATTAAGTCTGATGTGAATTAGTGGGAAGTGGGATTAGTGGAACCTGGTCTAGGGAAAGATGTCCCTGCCTATGGCAGGGGGCTTGGAACTAGAGGATCTTTGAGATCCCTTCCAATCCAAACCATTCTATGATCATATATAGAGGCATATTTATTTAATCTGTCTTTAGAAAGCCTGCTGAGGGAGGCAGTCACCACAGTCACCTCTGCTAAATCTGTTCTGGTAGTTTACTTTTTTCATAATTAGTTATTTTTTATACTCACTACCCTAAATTTCCCTTATAAGCTTATTCCTTCTGAACCCTGTCTTAACCAAGTCCCCTGGACTTAGAGAACTCATTTCTTATTTGCCACAAGGGGTTTTTTTATTTGAACACAGCCGTTACACCTCCCTTCAGTGCCACATGCCAAAAAGTGCCAATTCCTGCCTTGAGTACCACTGCATTTTAAGGTACATTTGTTGGCAGGGTTCAAACCCCAGGAGATTTTCATTATTGAGTTCCAGCTTTCTCTCTATTATCCTCAGTGAGTTCCAATTATCAACTGTCCAGCTTGAAAAGAGTTTGTCAGGACAAAAGTACTGCCAATATTTAGTAATACATATCAGGGTTCAACAAAAATGAACCTAAAACCACACAGAGCTGGACAGAGAACTGTGTCCTTGATCTCTTCCTTTTCAGTCTCCTTGATCTATTCTTTTTTACCACCTGCAGAATTCTCTAGGACTAGAGAACCCTGCCTGCCTTGGGAGGATGAGCATGCTAGAGGCTTCCAAAGGCAAATTGCATACCTGGATTCTGAAACTACCATCGATGTGGCAAGGTCCTCTTTTTGGAAGGTGAAATGTGAACCTTGTGCCAGTAAAACCTCCATTATTTCAGTGAAAACCATCATGGGAATAACCACTACAACGAGAGTCCATGGATAGATACATTTATTTTTATGTAAGAAGATCTCACATTTACAGTGAGGTTCAATCCTATTTTGCCGGTGTATTGCAGGGCAGTAAAATCAGAGCAGAGTGGCAGTGAATTCTCTAATATATGCGTATTTATTTAGCTTTAAGTACCTTCATGGTTCCTGGTTTCATAACCTCCCTTAGCTGCTTATTCTAATGGGTATAAAATTTTTCATCTTGTTTAAGCTAAATTTTTCTAACTGCTGTTTAAGCTCATTACTGCTTGCTCTATATTCAGTGCTAATGAGAAAATTTTTTATCCTGGTTGTCTTTCAAGCATCTTTTTGTCCATTAGTAAAATGTTAATGCCTCTTCTCTGCTGAAAATCATCAATCCTTGACATTGTTGGGCCTTTTCCAGGTACTTTGTTTCTCTACTTTAAGTCTTTAATTTGTCTCCCTTTAAGCAGTGTGAGCACTACTCCTTAATGGAAGCCAGTCAGTACCAGAGAGAAATATCTCCTCCTTGGGTTTATAAACACTACTCCTCCAGGCAGCAGAGCAGAGTCCTTGTGACAGAGTCTCATGTGACAGTGTTAACCTGCCTGTAGTTATGCACTGGGACAATGCCATCCTACCACGGTACAGTTTGCCATCTGCTGACCAGACTGTGCTTAGTATATGACTGTTCTTAATCTTGGGTATTGATTGTTGTTTCAGCTGAGGTTGAAAGAGTAGATTTTGTCCAGCACTCAAGGACATAAATCAGACTGTCTTTTAATCACATGAATAAGGGTGAGCAGTGAAACACCTGGGGGTGAGAACCCAACCTCTGCACCTCTGCATGGTACACAGGGGACCTTGTGGGGACCCACTGACTGGCCTCAGGAGGGTCCTGGGGACCTGGTACAGGGCTCTTCGGGGAGCTGGCAGGAGAATTATCGAATCATTGAGACTGGAAAAGATCTCTGAGACCACCAAGTCCAACCTTTGATGGATCATCAGCTTGTCAACTAAACCACAGCACCAAGTGCCACATGGGATGGTGACTCCACCACTTCCCTGGGCAGCCTGTTCCAATGCTTGACAAACCTTTCTGTGAAGAAATCACTAGGAGGACACAGGAGGTGAGTATCTGAGGCAGAGCCAAGGGGCAGCTGAAGAAGATTTATGGCAGCTGGTACAGTACATATCATCAAACCAAACAAATAGGAACCACAGCACGAAATACCATTGCTAGAGCAGCCTGAGACTGGGAGAGCTTTGCTGTGTTTTGAGGAGGAGTAAGGTGGGATGAGGATACAGTGATTTTGCAAATCCATACTGTGGGCCACATTTGCATCTGATGTCATTTGGCTTTTGTCTTCAGATATTTACACATACTGAAGATTTTGGTCAGTGTATACGCCTGTTTGTGCATGTACATATATTAGATTCACATCAGATGTCGTAATCAAGCTGCTTAAGTGCTCCCTTTTATAATATCTCTATTTCACCAGAATTTGTCATCTAGTCAGATTACTATCTTTACAGCAGTTGGTATTAAAAAGTAGCATTATGCTAAACTGTTAAAAGCTTCCATGGCACTGTACCCTCTTGATAACCTGGCCCAGCCCCAGACTTTTGGCATGTTATCTCTGCATATAATTTTCAGCTCATCATGCTTTGTCCTTTGGGAAAGGTCTGCTATTAGAACCAGAAAAGTAGCAGTGCAAGTTATTTATTTTCCATTCTTGGTAATGACTCGGGTTTAGTTAATGGATTGGAAAAAGTACATGAAATTAATGGAGCAAGGTGTTGTCTGACTGTAAAGCAGGAGATGCTGCTCCCAGCCCTGTGGTTCCTCCCCAGGTAAAGGTCAGAGACTTGCTGACTTTGGGCACGTTCTGCTTTGTACTCTGTTTCCCAGCTGAAAAACAGCACCATAAATTCCATCGCTTGTGGCATCAGAATAGATTTGCAAAGGCAAAGAGAGCAACTGGGCATTTAGCATCTATTGCAAACTAACAGGTGTCTAATTCACATTCGTCCTTTTAAAAAATCCTCTCTTAATTACCATCATAGTGCTTGGTAATCCTGGGATAAAGCTTCTGTTTATTAAAGGATAAACCAGAATTATGAACCCCAGCTCTATGAGCTGCTGGGCAGCAACGTGTATGTAGTTTTTGACTAGGACACTTCAGATAAGCTCCTATTTACAGCTTTGCTAATAACCTGCTGCAGAGCACTGAACAAGCCACATTCTCTTCCCACTGCCATCTGGTAATGGCCTTCTGATGAAGTAACATCTGATATCAATATTGTGACATTAACCTCTCAGAGTTCTGCAGACAACAAGTGTCATTTAAAATTTAGCAGGCATTAGGAGTATTTATTTTCCTCAGCACAATGGAATTTCACTGGTTTTGGTGTTATTTTATTGCCTTCTGGCTTTACTAATGCTTATTGTTTCCATTCAGTTCTTCTAAAACTGAGAGTCCCATGTATTACCTATTTTGGCAACAGCTAAATAGAGGCGGGAAAGTTGTACTTTAATAAGTATTAGCACTTCTTAGACATTTGCACCTACCTGTTCTGCTTATATTATGTGAATGCCAAGAAAAAGAAGAAATTTTCTGTCAGGCTTAGCTGAAAAATAATTTCTTAGAAGACATAGAGTGTCTTCTAGAATCAGTCCTGTGAAGCTGGTTTGAAGTAGATAAGCAAGGTTACCTGTAGAAACTAGTCTACCTGAAAGCAGAAAATAAAATGCTGTGGGTTTATTTTTCTTCCCCACAGATTTTCTTGTCACTGCTGGATGAACAGGAACAACAAAGGAGACTTTCTGAAGTCGTTGAGAAATATGAGTATGTCCATAATTTGGAGACAAGTTGAACAAATTCCCTTCCAGATTAGAAGATGGGGCAGAGGCATAGCTACAAATCTGAAGTCAGAAAATATTTTTAACAGAACCTTCTACCAGGTTTTGAAGCATTCCTTTGACCAGTTGTATTGATTACATTTCTGTGCTCCATGTGCTCTCAAAAGGCCATGGGGTCATGAACTGGAAGTGGGGCTGCTCTGCCCTTCATGCTTGCTCTGAGTTTGCCTCTATTTTAAATTTCTAGATCATATTTCAACAAAGTTTGCTTTGAATTTCAAAGGCTTTTGACACAATTTGGAGTCATCGCTCCAGGTAAGTTCAAGATACAGCTGATTCAGAATGTCTCACAGCCCCAAAGAGCTGCTTCCCCAGCCTGTCCTCGCCTTCTTAACTTGTCATTGTTCTCACAGATTTTCACTGGAACACTTAGGAGTGCCCAAATTTGTGTTGCCCCTTGTGGTTTCCTGACGCACCAGAAAACAGGGTTAGCAAAAAACTGGAAGCCCAAAGGAATTTTCATTTAGACAGAACTGCGAAAAAGAAAAATCTGTAATACCAAGGCACACACACAGACATTCATTTTGTGCGTGTTCTGCCCTGCTGTTCCAAGTGACTGTTTTCTAAGATCTTTCAAAGCATCAGGCTAAAAGAACAGGGTGCATTGGATGATGGATCATTTTGTACTAATGTTGACGTTACCTCATGAGAGAAAATACTGCTGAAACTCTTCATTGACATTTAGCAGTGTCTAATAAGCAGGATTTAAAAAGAAGATGGTGTGAAACGCTGCTTGTATTCTGTATGATAATTGCAAGTAGGCGTCTGATCTTTCTTCCTTGAAGTCAATGAGAAATCTATGATTAACTTAGATCCAATACTATTTTTATTTAC
Organism: Campylorhamphus procurvoides; assembly: GCA_013396655.1. NCBI lineage: Eukaryota > Metazoa > Chordata > Aves > Passeriformes > Dendrocolaptidae > Campylorhamphus > Campylorhamphus procurvoides. The sequence goes on from WBMV01004568.1 coordinate 1,418,518, forward strand.
TTAATTGGCTTCTTCTAGATCACTTTTCATGAAGCATGCCCAGGAAGTGCATTTAGAAAGCACTCCAGCTCTTCAGAGATTGCTTTTCTGTTCCCCAGTGGCACTGATTTTGAGAGAAGACAGAAATAGATGCATGACCAGGCACTCAGAAGTTGTGGGGAAAGCTGTATAACATTCCCCCAAGGGTGACAGATTTTGGGAAGTTTTCCTTAAGGACACATCTTATCAAGACTTAAAGGGTATTGGAACTGGAGGTCTGGTCCACCTCCTGAGATCAACCAATGCTCTGCTCTCCACACAGAGACAAGTTTAGTCTGTGTTTATCAGCAAAATGTCTTTTGTATGTCAAGGTTATTGCAGTACATGGAAGAAAAGTGAGCCTGTCATACCTCCAGTCCCACCTGCCCTTTCCAGAATGCATCACAGGAGTGCTGGCGTGGCAGACAGCATCTCAACTCCACTGTATTTTCAGAGGTCATGAGTTTTCTTAACAGACTGACCAAGATATTCCATCACTGGCTGCAATGCTTTTCTTCAGACTTCACACCAGAAAAAGAAAGCACCCAAAGCATCTGATGGGATCTGGAAATGAGCAAGCACTGCCTGAAAATGGGAAAACGCAGAAATGGAAATAAATATTAATGTTGAACTGATGAAATTAATTTGTTAGTGTTGGTATAGATATTATCCCTGTTAGCCATGACTGTGCAGATATCGATGTTTTAGAGGAACAGTGCTATAAAATGTTTTGAAGTCCGGGTGAAAACCACATCCCTGTTGAACGTAGTAGAGCTGGGATTTTCAACCCCACATTAGTGCTCACCTTCTAAGTTTAAAGCTGTGGGGCAACTGACGATCATTTCAGGCAATGTTGGGGTGGCAAAAAAGCTTGCATCAAAAATGAGTATGAGGTGGACAGTGACAGGTGTCTCCTGTATAACAGGACCTGATCACGCCAAGTGTTCTTGCACTGCAAGTAGCTGTCAGCAAAGTTGTCCAGTAGGATCTCATTATGTTTCGAGGAACTCAATGCCCTTTCTTCCTCTATATTTTAACATGCCTCCTTTCCACAGGTTGCTGGTTATTTTACCTCACAGAATTTTAAACCTCTGATGCTTTCTGTTCCCATTTTTCTCCAACTTAAGTGACATTGACTACTCTGTCAACAAAATAGTTCAGGAAGGACCGGACCCCTTGATTTAAAGAGGTTCATATGGGTATAAGCTGAGAGGGAAAAAATATGATAAAATATTCATGTGCCAGCTGAAGTAGGTCTGGAAGAATGGTTCAAAAACCTAAAGGTGTTTTGTTAGGTTATGATGCAAGGGAAAAAAGTTTAATAAAGGGGAAAGATATGTAAACTATCAGAACTGCCACGTTGTGGGTCAAATTTTTTTCTTAAATCTTCACTTGGACGTTGAGAGGGGGTGTATTTGGACAGGAGAGAAAAATGTAGGGCATTTCTTCTGCTGAACTGCAACATCTTTCTCACTGGGAGAAAAGATGTGAAGGCCTCTGCCAGGTTTTTGGTGGGGAACAGTGAGATGGTGACCCCCATTTTGAGGTCCATGGCTGTTGGCCCTGGCCTCTGGTTCCTCCAAGAGAGGCTCAGCCCAGCTACTTCTCCACAGTGCCAGGTGGAAACAGCAGGTCCCATGTGGGGTCCTGAGGAGCTGGGGAGGAGGGATGACACCTAGCTTTGGGTCCCACCACTGCTCTGAGGTGGCTCCTGTTTAGGTCTGGGCAGCCCAGGCAGAGTCTCACACCCAGATGTGGATCTGCAGTCTGGGCTCAAGGAGGTGCCTACAAAGAGGAGCTCTTGGGCCACAGGCTGAAACTGTACCTTAGCCCTGCCTGAACAGAGTGTAGCAACTTGTTAGCCTTTTTTTTTCCAGATCTGCTTTCAATAAGCCCCAAACTGGGTCTATTTAATCATGTGTAGAACATCTGGTGAAGTAATACATAAATTTTGGGGGGAACTGTGTGCTACTCCCGAGTTTTCTTTTTCTTTCTTTCTCTCTTTTTTCTTTCTCTCTCTCTTTCTTTCTTTCTCTCTCTCTTTCTTTCTTCCTCTCTTTCTATCTCTCTTTCTCTCTCTCTGTTTCTCTCTCTCTCTCTCTTTCTCTCTCTCTTTCTCTCTCTCTTTCTCTCTCTCTTTCTCTCCTCTCCCTCTTTCTTTCTTATTTTTATTTCTTGGGGGGTTTTGTTGCAGTTGTTAATTTTCATGAGAATACCAAGCTATTTGATGTTTTGCACTGGAAACAAAAAGCTGTTTGTTTTTCTACTACTGAGCTTTCTTAATTATTTAAGATATGAACTGCTCATTATTGAGCTTCCAGCTAACTGTTTTTTTCCATCACATTGCACCACTGAAATGGTTACATAATATTAATAGATGCTTTACATAACATTTTTGAAATACCGGAATGGAGCAAATTTTATAGTTGCCACAAGAGGTTTCAGTAGTGCTAGTAAATGATGATAATGGTGACCTGGAAAAATACACTCTTCAGTAAAGTTTCTAATTCCCAGCTGGTTTAAAAAATTGTGCTAGTACAGATTGTGTTTGTTATATACTTCAAGTAAGTTATCACTTATAAAAAGCTGTTCATCATCTCTACTTCTGATGTTACCTATAGATTTTATTGCTTTTGAGATAAGCCATTTATGTGCTGATTTTATATTCATAGAGAGTTAACTGGAGTGTGTCATGAAGCCCAAGAATGTCTTTTTAGATGACAAATATACTGATATTTGTAACTGATGATGTGTGAAGCTTGAGAGTTGACACCAAACTCACACCACCTGCATTTAGTCTTTTCATTGCAGTCATTTACTCAGACTAAGTGAAAAAAGTATTGCAAACATCACTGCAAGTAAACTGAATAGAAACATGTGGATGTTGAATGGGTGCAATTGGAATTCTCAGATGTTTGATTATCATTTTGTCATCAGCTGTTCATGAGAAGGATCCTCAAACCACCTGTTACTGTAGATTTGCTTTGAGACCCGAGTCACCAGTCAGCTACCTCTGCTTAGAAAGAATTTTTAGAAACAATGTCATTGTTTGCTGTTTATTTTCAGTAATTTGTGATTGCACATTTGTAATTGCAATTTTTTTTATTAATGACTCTCCCTAAGACAAAGCAATATTTCTGAATAATTTTCTAGCTTCCTGTTGCAGCTGCTGCTGTCCAGTATAGCTGAACTTCCTACATGAGCAACACAAAACACCTCGTTGATCACATCAGTATAGATCATTACTTGCCAGAGCTCTTTTCCTAGTGTTACATTATTAGTATGAAATTCCATTAGCCCCATAGCAGCTATTTGTACATCTTGCTTCTTTTAGGCATGGTTAGTAAATCAGCTTTATGAAAAGCTGAAAGGCCCTCATTATATGCAGACTGAGATAGTTTTCTGCATTGGGTCTTCTACTCCTGAATGGATGGACTCCCTGATGTGCTCTGGGTACTGTGTTAGTGCAGAGTTCTGTGTGAGTGCAGGTTACAAATCTCTGCTGCCAGTGGGCAGCTTGGCATTAGGTACCAGGGGACAGTAGAATGCTCTCCCATGTTTACTACCTACTACATTGTAAATGAAGAATTTTCACTGTTATTCAGCACAGATACCTCAGCAAGGAACTCCTTATTTGTAACATTTTCCTCATAATACAAGCAATGTGATATAGTCTGTGAGATCAAGTTGGGGTTTTCATTATTCACCCAGTTTGAGAATAATCTATGTGTCATTGTTTCTATTGGCCAAAATTGCATGCAAACCACTCATAAATATACCCTTAGTATGTAAATTTGGATGATACACATGGAAACATCAGTAGAGATTGAATACTCTCAGCTACATTGAAATTCCAATGAATTCTGATAATGAACTTAAATCTGTCATCAATACAATTTACCAAAAAAAGGATTTTCTTGAGATCTCAGTGTTTGCTATTTTTGCATTGTAATGAAGAATTTTTGAAGAAGGAAAAGAAGGAACAGGAGGGAGGAAGGAATCCTCACACAGCAGGCTGCTGGTGCTAAGGCTCCTCAGAAATAATGTAATAGCTGTTTCAGCTCGCTCAGACCAGGGGCTTGAACTTCAAACTTCCACATTGCAGCAATGATGTGCAGAGAGCAATTTAGTACCAGGATCCTGCATGCGTGGGAGAGAAAAGTTACGCTCTTGATACTCTAGACATTGGGTTTGTGTCCTCTGTGGGCTGTCCTGGGCAGAGTAGCTCAGCTCTGCTCTTCCCTAGCCAGTCCCACCACAACTTGTCTTTTCCATGACCCTTCTGTGCATCTGGGCCACTACTTTCTCCACAGTGTCTCTGCAAAGAGAGGGTGCACAAGGGCTGGGGGATGAGCCTTGCTGCCCCTTCTCTCCCTTTCTTCATAGGTGCTCTTCCTCCTCTGAGCAGGAGGGGGTTGCTGTGGGGGACCAGTGGGCTCTGGGGGCTCAGAGGATCCTGTGCTGGTGGAGGGGCGTCAAGAGCCACCTAGCCTTCTGTTCTGCAGAGAAGTCAGGTCTGGTAGTGAGAAGGAAAGAAGAGGATGCCAGTGGGGATAGAGATGTGCCCTGCTGTCTAGAGATTCAACACTATACTTAGTGATGTGATGCTGCTTGGTATTAGTCTCTTTAAAAAATTGCACCTATGATGATATACCTTGAAAATGGCCTAGTATTGATATCACTGATGTTATCAAAGTGGCAGAGGACTTAAATGCTTGTCCATCACATTTTTATGGTAAATTTTGTTCTATCCTTATTTTGCTGGCAGGAGTGTCATCGATTTTGTTTAGCATACAATCAACATTCAGACTGTGGAGCTGCACATAAGGAAGAAGCTTAGCATCCTGCTTTTCTCCAGCCATTCAGAGAACACTTGATTTTATATAGAGGTCTTGGGCCTATTTGCCCTGGTTTGCAAAACACTGGATCCCTTCATCTTTGGGTCCTGTTGCTGTGGACTTTAGTGCCAGCAGCAGTTTGCTGGATTAGGTTTTCGCCTTGTGTGCCTGGAAAACAGAGTCCACTGCACAGATATTGAAAGGTGCTCTTCCACATTATATACTCCATTATGGATAGCAGAGCTGACGCTGGCTAGATATTGCTGTTAACTCAGCAATATCTGGCACCACGATGGTGCCAACATTGTTTGGGTGAGAAGCATCATGGAAAGGAGCAGTGCATCTTTTCACCTGTGCATGGAAAACATCCCCTTCTCCCATGGAAAGCTGGTTGGTTTAGGGATGTTAGTTTCTCCAGGGAATCAGGCGCTGTGCTGCTTTGATGTCTGATTTGATGAGAAGATAAAGTCTCAGGGCAAGGTAGAGGACACCAGGTCCCAGTAAGTTTGATATAAAGCAGGGTGTGATGGGACGGTAGTTACAAGCCAGAAAAAAAGTCATTTAAGAGCTGAACAATGAAAATGGGGGCATTCATGGGATCTGCATGTTTTGCATCCCTACCCACTGCTGGTATGGCAGCTTGTCCCAGTAAATTTCCTTTTTGTTGCATAGTAAACTTTGTTTATTTTGTCCAAATTCAGCTTAAACAAGCTCATGTTAAATTGTACATCTACTTGATAAATACATGTTGTGACGACTTATTTAACATTTGTTGTGCCTCTGTGTATTTGAGTGGGTTATATAATTTACTAGTGAGGTATTTAAAATACATTTTGTAACACTTCTTTGTCAGGTATTGTCTGAGCCAGCTGCTAAATTCTTATTTTACATCTCTGTTGAGTTAATCTTTTCTTCAGGGAAGAAATCACTGTACATAATGATAGACAATGACTGTGACATGCCCCTTTGCATGAGAATCTCAGCTGTGTTCTCTTTCTTTGTGCCACATATTTTCCTAGGGTTTTTATTCTGAATTTCCTTGCCTTGTGTCTGCTCCCTGCTTTGTATTACTTGGCTGTCCAAGTGTTCTTATTTGACTGCTTTGTCTTCCCTGCCTGCAGATAAATGTGTTCCCTTCATTCATGTGCTCTCTTGTGTCTTGCTTCTGAGGAGTTGCCTGCTGCCTTTATTGCTCTTACTCTCATCTTTAATTTTTATTTCCCTAACTCAACCATTAAGTGACTTATCTGGGGGAACATTTGTGTGAAGTAACATTGAAGCTTATATTCATCTGAATACTGTTACAGATGTGATATATGTTAATTACTCTTATCTACTCTATTCACATTCTTGCACGTTCAAAAGGCTTTGGCTATTTATACAGTGACGCCTATTGCTTATTCAGAAAAAGGTTTTTTTCAGTTTTTAGGACTAATATCTAACTTTAAATGAGTATATGTGCAAAACTATGACTTTGCTGACATCTAATTTCCTCTGCATGGAAACTTGCTGACCCAAATGACTCATCAGCCTGCTGGCTCTATTCATATCTATTGTCTTCAGGCAAAATTTCCAAGCTGAGTTGGGAGTCCAGTTTCCTGTTCATTTTCATTTGGGACAGTGGGGTGGGGGTGGGAATGTCAAAGGTCTTTGATATGTAGACATTTTTCAAGCCCTCAATTTCTAGCTGGCTGGTATTTTTTCAATTTTTATTTTTCAAAGTAATCTTTCAACATCTGTTAGGAGTGGGGAGTGAAAGGGTTTGAAAAACAAAGCTGTGTTTCCATACTGGTTTGGGCACTATCAGAGTTTGCAGAAGCTGGGCTTCTCTGGCTCTTTCTGCTCCTCCCTCCTTTTTTGCTTCTTATTTCCCCATATGACTACTTTATACTTGGACTACTGTTTGACCAGTTTCCTAAACTCAAGTTTCAATCCTTTGAGACTGGTTTTCCGAGTTACATGGATAAAGCCTTTTACCTTACCCCTACTTTGCCTTCCAAACCTGATTTCCCATATCCTTCAGCCTTAAGGAAAATGCTCTAGGACAAATATTAGTAATTTATTTAACATAGCATTTCTTGTTACTATTCTTGCCAACATAGGCAGCATAAAGACTACTAGACAATGCAATGATCTGGCACTGGGGAACTCCATTCTCCTGGTTTGGCTCTTAAGACAATGAATTTTTCTCTTTTCTTCTTTTTCTTTTTTTTTTTTTTTGTATGCCTATGGTTCTTTTATGCTTCAGCTTTAGAGTGCCTACATTGATTATAATCACAGATGGAGCCCCCAGGTATAGTTGTAATACAAATCTTCGAGAACAGTAATCTGGTTACAGCTGATCTAAATGTCTATTGCTTCCAAAGAAGAGGATAATCCCCAAAAATAACTAGGCAAGCACTGCATATCATACCTCCAATTCTTTGAGTTTTTTAATCTGGTTTATTTTGCTTCTTCCCCTTCCCCCACTCCCCCCCTACCTTTGGGACTCTTACGAGGGAAAATTTTCTGTTCATCCTCCCATTTCACAGTCTATTCAACTCCATATTCCAGCCAGGTGAGGTCTGAGGGGGTATTTTCAAAAGCTCATCTCCTAAATTCCTGTTATAGTCAACATCAGATCAGAGTTAGGCTTTAATTGCTTTAAATAGCTCCCAGAGAGGATCTTATTATGATGGAGGAAGCCAGGAGAGTTTGCCTCCCTAAACTAGAGGCAGCTTTGGGAAATAACTTTTTAAGATTAAAGAACTGTGTTTTCTTCAAATCTGTAAAGATATTTCATTGTCACTTTTATTAATGAGCAATCCCTAACCTGGAAAAATGATTAAAGAAACAAGGCAAAGTTGAAATTAGTTTTCACTCTGCCTCGGTAAGACTTACAAGTCTTTTCTTCTTTCTTACATTACCTCACTGTGCACATTAGATCAGGGTGAGAGCTTTTCCTTGCCCTGACTTTACTATTATATAGGTGAGATTTTGAAGTGCCTTGTTCACCTGCATTCTTCTAAACCCTCCAGAGAGACTAATACAGCACTCTAAAGATAATAGAAAACCTCTGATTCCTTCACTGAGCTTCTGCTAAGGCTTTCTTTAAATGAGATCAAGAGTGAGGAATTTCATAAACCTACAGTGTCTCCTCCTTCAGTGTCAACAGGGTAACACTGAGTGTTGTGCAGTTCTCTGCAAGCCTTTTGGTTTACACACTTACTCTTTCTTTTCTGGGAAAAAGAAATGAAAGAGGCAAAATTTAGGTTAGATATACAGAAGAAATTCTTTACTGTTGAGGCACTGGCACAAGTTGCCCAGAGAAGTTGTGGATGCCCCAACCCTGGAAGTGTTCAAGGCCAGGTTGGATGGGGCTCTGAGCAACCTGGTGTAGCTGCCCATGGCAGGGGGGTTGGAACAAGATTATTTTAAAGCCTCTTCCAGCCTATTCTGTGATTCTACGATTCTTTAGGAAACATTTGCCTTATGCAGCACCAGTTGAATAAATTCACTGATGCTGCACACAGAAAATTCCTCGCTAAAATCCCTGGAGCATGAAGCAGAGAAATTCAGGGCTGGTGGCAGCAGGTTTCCTTGGCAGAGATTAGCCCAGGCTGACAGTCCTGCTCTGATGAAAGTGGAGTTTGTTGCACCATGATATCTTTCTGTCTCCTGTAGGATACCTGTGGTAGGGCAGTGGCACTCCCCAGAGGAGGCTGTGAGGAGGCAGGCGGTGGCAGTGGTGATTTGCAACATGTGCCACCCCCAACGTAGCATTAGGCTCAGATTATCTTCCCTTCTCATTATCTGGGTCTGTCTAATGCTCAATGAACCTTGGCCTCACATGAATCAGCAGTGCAGCTGGACCCCTAAGGGAGGACAGTTATGTAAGTAAATACTGTTAAAATCTGTCTTAGAAGATAAATAGAAATTGGAAGCAACATCCTTAGTGAGTTTTTCAAATAAAACTGTCTGCAAGACCTTTCTAACTGTACTGGCTCTTTCTCTAACAGTGTTTCACACTCGTTTTAACTCTTCTTGCCCTTCTACTCCATTTACGTGTTTTCATTTGAAATTATAAAATGGGAAGAAAGCCCTGCCTACAAATTTTAATTTATGTTTCTCGCCTGCTTCATGAGAGCAGATCTGAGAGTTTAGTGATGGGCTTGGCAGTACTACATTAACAGTGGGACTCAATGATCCTAGAGGTCTCTTCCAAACCAAATTACAACACTAAACTCTGCACTGAAGTAGGATAGAATACTAGAATGTAAAAATGACAGCACTCTGAGAGTAAAAAAGCATGAAAAACTGAGGGTTTACTTTGTCTATGGAGCCTAAGCAGAGCCCACTCTCTTCCTCAAGATGAAGTTGTATTATTTTCTCCATAAAAGAAAAAGAAGAATTTAAAAAAAATGCTGGGTTCTGTTGGCCAAAATATTTTCTGTCTCCTGGTATTTTGTTTAATTATCTTTACCAAGATCTTTCAAAGTCTAAACTTAGGCAAATTGTCAAGAAATCGGAAAACAAAAACATTGAATTTTTTACTCCTTTTTCTCTTCTACCCATCCCCGTTCCTCCAAAGGAAGTCCTTCTTGGCTAAAGGTGTTTGTGAGATCAGCCATACCTACAGCTGAAGCAATTCTGTCAAATATCTTGCAGACCTTTCCCCAGGACTGTGGAGCATCACAAAGGTGCCTCTATTATCAATAAGAAAAAAAACAACAAAAAAGGAATTTTTAAATCTGTGAATTGTTCTCCCCTCTCTGTCACAAGATCTCCCCAGCAGGTTTACCACTGTCTCCTTGGAGGCAGAAACACCTCTGAGGTGGAAGCTGCCCTGTTTGGGGGCTGGGGCCTTGATTCGACTCCTCGCTGCACTGATGTGAACAGTGACTTGTTCTCTGGCTGACTCCTCTTTATCTGTTCCCTTCCTTGTCCATCTGGTGTGGCACAGATGGCAATGGATTCACCTTTCCATATGCAGTCTATACCTTAAAACTACAGAAGTTTTTCAGACCTATGAACCCTGTTTCTAGAACCTAAGTTTCAGCTCAATCGCCTTATTCCCTGTGCCCTTCTCCACACTGTTTCAGCTTTCCACAAAGCCTGCCTGTTCCTCCAGATCCAAATTTTGGGGGTAAGAGTCACCTGGAGAATAAACAGCAGCACATGCTCATTGAATGCCCCCATTAACCAGCCTGCCAGTTCCCTCGTCGTGGATATGTGTTTGCCTGTAAAAAAACAAAACCAAACCTGCCTACACGTCTCATATTTTCCTCTTTTCTTCCTCCAGAGGAGATACCACTGCTACAGCTTCTGAAAATCTGCTGTGGGAGTCGTTTCTGGCACACAAACCATCACTGGGGTAAGCTCTGCTTTCAAGATCCCCTTAAAATTGTAGGTGGAAGCTCTTTACATATCACCTGCTAGATTTCTTTGTTCTCTCTTAGGCTGGAGCAGGGCATGGGCCACCTGATTGCAAAGAGCGTTTTGCACAATTTTAAGCACAGCAGCAGTTTGCTTTTGAAGAACTTAGCTCTCCTTGGACTGCATTATTGCCAGAAAATTGAATAAATGTCCTCTGAAGTTTGATTAATAGCCCTTTTAATTTCACAGCACTGTTGAGGTGAACATTAATCTGCAGCTCTTTAGTGGGAGTGTTTTCCCCTGAATATTGTTGAGTTAACCATTTCAGTTGGGCCTGACCATAGGTTCCTTTCTCTTTCCTGATGTTCCCTGATAGCTTTTTTGAGTTCTTCTCACCTAGTAGTTACTTTGTGGTGCAAGGGCTTGTAGTGCCCTCTCTTGTAGTCTTTTGCAGGTCTGTTTGAAATTTTCTGGTGCCTTTATTGTGAGGCCTTGGTACATGTGACTTATGGCACTCTCGGTGTATTTAATAAAAGAAGAAATGCCTCTCTCCCAGTATATTTCAGAAAACATTCTACAAGCTTTTGTTTCTGTGGAGTTTACTGACACAAAGAATTCATGAAAGCTGGTGGCTTCCCAAGGGGTTTGTATAAATGCGTTTTATTTCGACTCACAAGATTTTTCTCAATTGAAGCCAAACACTTTATGTTGTGCTTTCTCGTGGAAGAAAGGAGAAAATAATGCTAGGAAATACCACTTAATCACAGCAGCAAAACACCCCTGGCAGTTCTCCTGAAACACATAAGAGTTATAAGAAAGAATCAATCAGACAGTTGCTAACTGGGTCTCGGCAGACAGCTGGGATCTTTTATAGGAGGTGAGGAGAAAGAGAGATCTCAAACACAGACCGTGCTCCTATCTGGAATTTGGTTGTGTGACCATATTCTTCTGTAACAGGTCAATGGATGTTTGAGGACTGGAGGCTTTGATAAAATAAAGGTCAAATTTATTGGATTGTCATAAAAACCTTTATTCTTCTCTGCACTGCAGGCTATTTCATATATTTCCCACCAGGCAAAAGCAAGGCAAATCCAGGTCCTGGTGTATTAGCTGAATTGCTCGAAATTCACATCACTGCTGCTCTCCCGTGAACTCCAGGCTCTATTTGGGATTGAAGAACTCAGAAAATTGTTATAAAGATAACCCGGGTTTTAGCTGTCCTTAAGAACTGCTAATGCTTTTGCTGAGCAACTATCCATGTAAAAAAGGTTCTGTGTGTAGTCAACCTCTACAGTCACAGTCAAAGGTTGGACCTGGCCATCTTGTGATCTTGTGTAAATTGCATTCATTAAATGCTTAAATGCACATTTGCAGATTTGATGTCAACATATTTGAATCGGGGGGAGTGTAGCCACTCTAGAGGAAATGTGAGAGTCTCTTGTCAGTCTCCTGATGGCCAAGTGACACATTACACACCTGCTCCGCACCAAGGCTTTCCACCAAGCATGTTCTGAGGCAGCAGCAAAATGCTGGCTTTGAAGAGGCACCCAGCAGGCAAGTGGAAAGACTGTGATGTGCAGGAGCAATACCTGCCCTAAATTTTTCATTTTGAAACCCAAAAGAGACTTGCCATGTTTAGGACATCTGTTAGACGTGGTCTGGGTTAGCTGAGTGAATGATAGTTGTGCTGGTTTCTCCACTTTCTCTATGAAACAAGATGAGAATGATCTTGTTTTGTATGTAATCCAAGCAATAATAATCCAAGCAATAGGACATGAGGCAATGGGCAGAAACTGAGGCACAGGAAGTTCCATCTGAACATGAGGAAAAGCTTCTTTGCTGCGTGTGTGACCATGCACTGAAATGGATTGCCCAGAGAGGTGTGAAATCTCCCTCACAGGAAATATCCCAGAACTGTCTGGACACAATCCTGTGCAATGTGCTCTAGGATGACCCTGCTTGAGCAGAGAAGTTGGACCAGATGGCCCATTGTGGTCCCTTCCAACTTCATCCCTTCTCTGATTCCGTGATTCTGTGAAGAGACAAGAAAACGGCCTGAAATAGGTTTCAGAGTGTTGAGCACACCTCCACAGAAACCTCAAAGTGTTTCCATCGCACAACAAACACTCCTTATTTCACATGGACAACAGTATTTGCACTTCTCCTTTCACCTTGTGCCGAAACAGCCTCAGAGGCTTCGGGATAAATTCTTGCACCCCATAGCATGTTAATAAGGGGCAGTGGTCAAGGGCCATGGTCTTGGTTTCTATTTAGAGATACATCACTGCGTGCTACTGAGGCATCACATTTACCCTCTTTGTTTATAGTAGGCTCCAGTTAACAGGAAGGAAAGATATCTGTGATTTATCAGTGGAACAGAAAAAGATTGCTTTCCTGACATCAGTAAATAACCTCCTGTTTACCGGTTGATTTTCTCATTTAACTGCTCCATGTTATTGTACAGGTACTGATAGCTCTGTCAATACGTCAATCCCTGTCTCACACACTTATTTTCTCTAAAGAGCTTTAATAATTTTGTTTCGACAAACTCGCTTAGCATGTTAATCTGTGCTGCACAATGCATGTCACAATCCTGAATCTCAAGAGAGCCTAAATAGGAAGATATGCCTTTTAAATGCAAACCAAAACCAGAGGTCAGAGAGGGCAAAGGGGTGTTGAGCTATCAAGTCTTATTTTCTCTGATAGTACAAGACCACTCCCTGAAAAAAAGCCACTTTTTGTGTACTTGCATTTGAATATGAAATATATTCATTTCCTCATTTTTATGGAGAATATTCTCTCCTACTCTTTTTTTAAATGAACATTGACAAGAGACTGGTCCACAAAAGAGAATCTGTTGTTATTTATGTTGCTAATGGCTGTCAATGTTAGCAGTAAAACAGGATGAATGCATTCAAAATTAATTATTCAGCAGCACCTGCTGGTGTCTTTAGAAATACTGCAGCACATTTCTGGTAAATGTTTCTTCATTATCCTAAATTTTTTGCTACCCAACCCACCATTTGGGTGATTACAATATAAGGAAAGGAAAAAACATATTTTGTTCTAATGGCCATCAATTCTTTTGTTTGTTTGTTTGGGGTTTTTTATTAGGCTTACATCCCTGTCTAATGGAGCTCTGCCTCTCCAGAGAGCAGCAAACCAACCACAATGGATCTTGGTCCCATCTGTGCACTAACAATTAGAAGCATTTTAACTCTGTGCGTGGAGGGATGAAATTACATTATTCATGAAGTGGTCCCTTTCAGCTGTCGGGCTTTACCTCAGCTCATCTCATGGATTTGTCGCTCACTCATTTTCAATCAGTGGCAGCTATTCACATCTCCATGGCCTCCTCCAGTTGTCTTAGCTCATGCACAAGCCAAGGAAGCACCACCACTTCTAACAACAAGTCGGAGTTTTAAAAATCACTTTTCATCAGTAGGTTGGTAGTTTCATTCTCTTGCAGCCAAAATTTCCACTGACCCTACTGAGGGCAAGTAAGGCTGCTATTCCATTAGGTGTTTTCTGGCACTTTTAGGGAACCACCATCATAGCCAGCTTGCCATGTTGGCTTGAATTCTCATTTGGATGTTGTAGGGCTGTGAAATGAAAGGCCAGCAGCTCAGCAAAAAGTAAGAAAGGGCTAAAGGAGCTTTCTGTGGGCTGCCAAAATACAGGATCAGGCTGATGATATCATTAACTGATGGCAATCACGAAAATACCTACTAAGTGGATAGGAGAGCCAAGCTGTCATGACAACACATTTCTTGTTTTGCTCTCTACTACTCCTCCCTTGCTCTGCAGTGGAAGGACTCTATTTCCAGTTCATTCTTGCATTACCAGTTGCCCCTTATCCCAAGAAGGGTGCTGGGTACCAGGAATGGAAAGAGAGCTGCTGTTTGTCAAATAAATTATGAGTTCTAAAGTGCTCACTCAGCTCTCCCTCCATCTCCAGATTAGTTAATCTCTGAAAAGGGCTACATAGCACTCACATCGATTCGTTCAGTAGCGAGCCACGATTATCCTCAGCAGAAGGACATGTATAGGATGTTATATATTATGTTGCCTCCCTGTTCCACAGATATAAAAATGAGTGACTGCTTCTGCTAGTGTAACATATTTCTTTAATGCTGATGGCTGGAGAAAAAAGGAACAAGTCTGTATGGTGTGGTATCCTTGAGAAAAGTAATAGGAAGGGTGCTAGCTCTAGTTTTCAGCCACATTAGCACTAATCTCATGTTGTGAAACAGTTTCTCTCTCTTTGTCCTTGAAAGAAGCTGAAAGTAAAAAAAAACACACCCAAAACCCATAAACCATTCAATTAGAGATAATAGGAAAAACCACTATGGTACAGACTCCATTTTATGGCCTCAGTGTCAAAACAGAAAAATTTTATTTATCTGAGGTGTTTTCTTAAAGAATTCCAGATACCAAGCATGAAACAATGAAGATACTAGTTAAGGCCCTTTCTGAAATCATTTATCCCCACCCTAATTTATTTTTCCCACTGAAACTCAGCTAGACAATGAGATTAGACTGATTTGTTCCCATGCAGACATCTAAGCTGTTACAGTGCAGTGTTTCCTGAGAAATGACTGGACTGAGTGCAGGGGCCACTAATTATTAGTCTCTCAGGCTGCTGCACAGCTCAGCTGTCTCTCTCTGTACCTCTCTGCTTCAGGTTGTCACTAAGAGTGAATTGTGCTGACAAGGGCATCTTTATTATGATAAGACAAAATTTCTTTACAAGGAAATGCCATTCCTTCTGCGGAGATGGAAGGCAAATCTTCTCCAACAATCTAGAAAAGTTAAAAGTAGGGAAATGATTGCACAGGTGATGGGGTTTCTAAAGAAATAAGGCAAGGAAAACCCCATATTGTTAATGCATAGCAAAATATATGATTCAGAAGGAGAAACACTGATGGTGACTCAAGTGTAAATACTGCAGTGAAACACTTCTGAGTGTTTCCCTGTCCTGTCTTTTCTGTAGCTGTCAGGCCTCTGCAGGATGAAATCTAATCACTCAGAGTCTGAGCTAATTTGAGTAGGAGTCTGGAGCACTCATTTCTCTCTCTTAATTGCACAGTAAAATAGATCTGCAAAGGAAAGTTATGTCAATTCAAAGGAGGGGAGAAGAGGAATCTTCTTAGTCCAATTCTGGTCAAAACAAGATTTTTCAAGCATTCTACAGTGCTTCCCATTTTCCACATCATTTCTCCAGGGGAGCCTCTGAGGCTTCAGGTCAGGTGTCATTAGGGGGAGTTTGGGAAGACAGTGAGGATTTAAGTACTAACAGAATGGATTGACTTTTCCCCCCAGCCACCTCACGCCTCTGCTGTTTTGTCACACGGAGGGCAAACATTTCCCTGAGATTTATCATCCTGCTAATTAAGCAGCAGCTGCAGCCCTCCACGTAATTTCATCTGTTAGTGGCATGTGCTGGTTTGGAGAGCTGCAAATTCCCTAGTCATCAAGTTTACTAGGATATGAATTTGCTCCCTCTGATGCTAAAAGCCATAAATAAACATATAAAACACACCCATCGAAGCCAAACACTTTTACCTTCGCATTCTGGTAAACCTTAATTGTCTATATGATTCATTTTGCCTAAGGCAAATAAGTAATTATTGTACAGGGCAGAAACACCAGCTGCTGCATAAACACAGATCATGTAATTGCAGTTTTATTGATCATAGAGTCATAGAATCATGGAAGGATTCTGGTGGAAAGGACCTTAAACAGCATCTCATTTCAACCCGCCTGGCATGGGTAGGAATACCTTCCACTAGTCCAGGTTGCTTAATTGACATTGATAGGTTTCGAGATTTAGTTATTTTGAAGTTTTCTTATATAAAATGTATTGCAGGTAATATGACCACAGGTAATATTTGAAGTACAGCTAGTAAGCTGTTCTCCTTCACTTGATCTTTAAGGAATATTCCCGACTGAAAAATACCCATTATAAGGTTTATTAAGAGCACAGTATTTTGTTTCCCTTTTGTAATTTTCCTTTTATTTATCATTTTCTGTATTAAGCTAAATTCATTGCTGTCCTGCTTCTTGGTGATACCCAAATCAGAATGACATTTTTCTAAATCCACTTCTGTCTAAGCAATGCAGAGATAACAGTGTCACCTGTGAATTAGTATGGTTACACCAGCATGACAAGTTTCCTGAACTAAGTGGCTGAGTCACCTGGCTAATTAGCTCAGGCACAGCACCACAGTAAGGTGCCCCTTGCTGGTGTCTTTGTACCCAAATAGTGCTATCATCCATCATCCTCCAAAATGCTGAAAAACTGGAGAGAGATTCATAAAACACTTAGTGAGTGACTTCAAGACTTGAAAATCAGCGCTGTCCTGAGAGATTCAGAAATTCCTTTGGTTTAGCTCATTGGAGAGAGCATGAGGACATAAGCTGGTTGTGGTCTGGAATAAAATTAATTTTCTTTAGATCAAATCATGTCAAAATTAGAGTCCAGGCAGAGGTAAGAGGGGAATTCAACTTTCCAGGTGTAGACTTCCACAATGCAAAAATATACTTGAGGCTGTATATCTTGAAGTTCAGGTATAGTTATAAAGTATGTCTGGTAAATATACCTCTAGTAGACATATCTGAACTAGACCTCCTTTTAGCCAATGGGAGTAAAAGAAGTGCCTTGTCTAGGTCACTACTGAGCTGATCTAAAACAGGTCAGATGAGTTGTGCTTTGGCAATGCTTCTTTTTTTCCACTCTCTATAAAAAGAGTCTAGCTCAGGTGTAGGTGTCTAGAACTGAGAGAGAAAAGTTCTGCTCACACATTTGAAAACTGTATGGGTCACTGTGAACTGGAACAACTTGCAAAGGGAAGGGGATGGCCTTTTATACCCTTTGCTGTCTTTAAATCAAGATCAGGTGCTTTTTTTGAGGTAAAAAAAAAGTCTTTCTTTAGATAGGTAAGATATTTGAAAGATACGGTGTTTCTCAATCTGAGCTTGCAATAGGAATTATTTCGTAGGCTGTCTTGGATGGTGACACACAGCTGTGACCATTACAGTCCTGTCTGACCAAAAATAATCAGTGTCCATAAAGAATGAGGCAAATGCAGAGGAATGAAGAATCCCGAGAAGTTCTTGTGCTGTAGCACTGTATTTCTGTGATGCCAAAACTTCACCCTGAAAGGGTTTGATGCCCTTGGCTTTGCTATTAAGAGGTGGTGTGGATAACCAGAAGCTTTTGGCACATTGCTGATCTTATCTGGATATGACACAACCCAAATTCAGCCATCTGGAAACTGATTGAAAGATGGGGAGCCAAAACCCCATCTTTACTGTCTGGTAGGGATAAAATGAAGTAAGTAATGGGGCAATGCACTAAATTTCAGCCCTTTGAAGGTAAATTGTTACTCAGAGTATCACAGCTGATTTCCTTACTGACTAGTGAGCTCAGTCACTTAAACATGGGGTTTCTTTAGCTGCCCACTCCATGCTGGGCAGTGGTACACACCAAAACACTCCCATTGCCCCCAGAAATAAAATTCAAGCCTGGTATTGTGGAAATGTTTATTTTTACTTTTTTTTAATTCACCTAAAGACTGTGACAATACATGTTTCTACAAATAGGAGAGCTGTTGGGGAAAAGGCCATTGAAGTAATTTCAAATAATTTAATCATCAATGACTTTAAGCAATTCCACTGATGATCATAAAACTACAGAAGGTTTTCTGGGTGCCTGGTTTTCCATGTGCAATATGTTAATTAGAAATAGTGCCAATTTGGCAGTATACCAAGGTGGAACTAATGAGCTTTACTTTGGTGTCCTCATTGTCTCAGTTTAAAAGAATCTAGGAAGGAAAGTGAGGGATCCTTCTGGACTTGGAAAGGGATCTCTCCTCAAAAACCACAACCACTGTTGAAATTAAGAGCTTTAATCAGAAAATATAGAGAAAAGGGTAACAGTTCTCTGCAGGTGGCATTGGCCCCTCAAAGAGTCTGCAGAGAATCCAGGCAACAGTGATTGTTCTCCCAGAAGAATGGCACAGGGCACGTGGAGCTGAGGGCAAGCCAGAAAACCCTCTCAGTGTTTCCACCAGGCCAGCAAACAGTGGCTGCCACCCAAGCAGCTGGAGAAGTGTGGCAAACCCCAGGAAACCTCTCTCTTCCCCCAGCTCCCACCATTGCTCTCCCCAGCCATCACGTTAGAATGCAAAGCTATCAGCCATCCTTTTATTTAGGCTTTAATTTGCTCTGGGAGCAGGCAATGGAGGACTGGGCCCCAACAAGCCATCTCTTCTGGCTTCTAATCCCCAAACTACAGTACTGGTTAGGGACAGGAAAAAAATTCCATGAAGGATTTTGAAACTATAACACTCATACACACATAGAAGTCAGTGCAATCAAAAGTAAACTGTATTTCAGGATTTTTCTGCTTTTAAAACCTAAATGGTGCTAGAAAAGCAAGAGAAAAGACCTTAAATATTGTTTGATCCTCACTAAGCACTAAGTATTCTTCGCATGCAGTTTAATCAAATAACAAAAAAACACATTCTAAGTCACTAGAGACATGCCAATAAAAATGTCTCAGCTGCTAAATCCTAACCAAATGATGATCTTAGTGCCTTGCTAGAAAAGAAATTTAAAGAAAAAAATATAGCTTATATTTTCTGTTAAGCTTCTTTTTAGAATTTGCAGTCAACTGATATGTGTCTATGTAACACCCTGGAATACAGAGGTAAAAACTTACTGCCAGAGTGTTCCATTTTGGAAAAGCTGGTAATGCTTCCTGATCAATAGCAATTCACTGTTTCAACCAAGTGGAAATGTCACACCTGAAATAGGCTGGTAAACTCTGTGAGGAGTTTAAGCTCCTCAGTTGCCACTTTCCACAAATGCACTTTTCCGCAAAGGTGCAGGAAAAAAGTTGTGAATGTGCCTGTCCAACCACAAGTGAAATGCTGTAGGAGATGAGTTAACTGGCAACCAATTTAATCTCATACTGTGCTGTAAGATTATTTCTCAAGTGAAGACCACTTGTCTAATAAAAGGTTCTTGTCAGCTCTGCTCTTACACGTCCCAGCCGTGCTCATGCAGCACGTTCAGCTTGTGGTGGCAATTTCTGCAGGGGGTGGCAGGGCAGAATGGTCAGGTCTCACAACTGGAATATTTTCATACAAGTAGGGCAATCTCAGGTTCTTTTAGTTTGACAGAGCATGTTATTGCAGTTTTAGATGTAATTACCTCCCTCATTAAAGGGAAGAAGGTAGTTGCCGCTTTGTAACATACATGAGCTTCAGTAATTGCTGCAACATCTTAGATGGATCTCCAATTTTTCAGACAAGGGTCACTGGAACTAACAGTCCAGTCCCAAAATATTAATGAGTGTCCTTTGGCGCCTGAATACACCCTTTGTCTGCGCGGTTGTGTGTTAGCATTTAACACGGGTGTCACTCTGCCAGGTGAGCTGAGAGCTTCTGCTTCAGTAACCAAAATGATTGCTTTTTCTGACTTGGACTCTGGTCCTTGTCTGGCACAGCTGCCCAGGATGTGTGGGTGAGGATTTGGGATTCCCTCAGCCAAACTCAGAGGAACTCCTCTGGAATGATGTGTGTATGGTCACTGGTGTCAGTGATGCGAAAGCAGGAGCAGAAGGAAAGGAGACCTAGTAACTAAATAGAAAACTTTTCTTTGCGCATCTAAAGGATGTTAATTGACAGCATAATTAATAAGTCTTCAGACTTAATGAAGATCCACTAATCTTTTCCCACCCCCCCTCCAAGATCTCATTTCTTGCAAACTTTAGAGCTCATACATTTGGAAAAAGGAAGTTTGGCAAAACTAGAAGAACAGGTTATTGTGGTGTTAAAGCACAAGGAGTTTGAATTTTAATATCTGCCTCCTCTTCCAGGCCTGCCAGTGAGGAGTCTTACCTGCCACAAAACATTGGAAGATGTACCTTTGGTACACTTTCAGAAATGTTGCCTTATGCTGTTGCCACCAAGAGGCTGCAGCAGAGAAGAGCATTCATCAGTACCTTAGAAGCAATGTGTGAATCAGGGCTAGGGCTGCAAAGGGTTATCCCTACCGTAGGATTTTCCACATAAATCATGGGTAAGAAACACAAAAATGGTGCAAAGGGATTTCTCAGTGGCACAATTTTACCCCGAGTGCAACAATTACTTTATTAAATGAGCAAACAAAACTGAAATGTCAATATCTTTGGGTGTGGGTCTTACCTGGCACTAGTTTCCACTCTGGTCCTTTCAAACATGCCAAGAGAAAGGCAGAATTAGGAAAAGCATTTAGGAGATTGTTGTGCTTTAACCCCAGTCAGCAACTAAGTAGCACACAGCAGCTCACTTACCTTCCCCTCACTGACCCTGTGGGATGGGGAGGAGAATCAGAAAAAAAGAAAAAAGTCATTTCGAATTGACATAAGAACAGTTTAATAGCTGAAACAAAATAAAAGACAATAATTATTATTATTATAGTAAGGAAAAAGAGAGAAAGAGAGGAATAAAATGCAAGAAAAACAAATAATGACACAACACACTTACCCACTCCCTGCTGACTGATGCCCAGCCCATCCCCAAGCAGCCCATGGCCACTTCTCACAGTTTATATGCTGGTACAGGGTATCCCTTTGGCCAGTTGGGCTCATCTCTCCCAGCTTTTTGTACACCCACTCTCTGGCAGACCAAGGGAAACTGAGAAGCCTTTCATTTAGGGTAAGCACTATTTAACAACAACCAAAACATCAGCATGTTATTAATGTTATTCTCATCCTATATCCAAAACCCAGCACTGTACCTGCTACTAGAAAGAAAACTGTCTCTATCCCAGCTGAAACTGGAACACAGATCGCTCTTGGTATTGCTCTGTAATAGTAAGACACGTTGCAGTCTCACAGGATATTTATTGGAGGTTAGTGAGCTGCTGTGCCTCAGACTATGAACTCTGGAGTTTGAGTTATTTTAAGGGTTATAATGGGCAACATTATTTTACCTTCTGGTCATCCATCCTCCAGCATTGCTCCAAATCTTGTTTAAATGCTGTGCAAAATAAATGTCCTCTGTTTAACCCTTTGGTTAAAATGGCAAGCAAAAGTATTAATCATATTGATAAAAAATTAGGTTTCTTAGTTCAAAAATGTTGGTGATAGTTCTCAGGGCACTAAATGTCTATCTAAACATTTTTCTCGATTGCTTGTCTTCCACCATTGTGTAAACATACTTGATAGTCTCAATTTCACTCAATATGTTCAAGCACATGGGTTTTCTTTTGAGAGTATCATAAATACAGACAATCTCTGGGGGAGATTTAAAAAGCTAGTGGGTTCCATATGTCCAAAGTGCAGCCTGGCTTCTGGCTGCCTGTTTGTAGGGACAGACATCCCTTTAGCTTCATGTCCCAGTGGAGCAGTGACAACACAGAGAGGGAGGCAGATTGGGACTGAGAATCACAAAGCAGCATCACAAGTTGCCCTTTTCTGGTTTTCAAAACCACATGTTTTGTGTACAGAATGCTGAGCCTGTTGTGTGACTCAGGCCTGTCTGCCGCTCTTCCTGACCCCCCTGGCAAGCAGCATCCCCAGTACCCCTGGGGCTGGAGCTGCCTTGGGGTGACTGCACCCAGTCTGGATCAGGCATTCACAGAATCAGTTTGGTTAGAAAAGATCTCTGAGATCATCCAGACCAGCCTTTGACCGAACAGCAGCATGTCAACTAGACTGTGGCACCAAACGCCACATCCAGTCTTACCTTAAACCCTCCAGGGACGTTGTCTGAAGACAATTTCTTTTTCTCATCTCTTCTTAATGAAGTGGAGATGACACTCCATCACACAGCCAAAACAAAATTGTTAGGTGGGATGGTGGTGCTACACAGCCCATAATTTTTCTGTGTTTTGTTTGTATTTCTGAACTGCAGAAATGTGAAATATGTAGGGCTTTGCAGGTTTTTCTGGTCAGAGTTGGAATGGTGTTTAATTTGCTGGAAAGTTATTTGCAAAGAAATTTTTGCAAAAACAATAAAATATTCAAGTAGGATTGATTACTGATTTCACTTAAAAACAGAGAAGTTTTGGAACACGATTTCATCCTTGTTCCATTTCTGAGTGGAGAAAAAGAAAACAACTGAGAAAGACAAACTCTCGAGTGCCCTTCCATAGTTTTGTAAATGCTCCGAGTACACACATAATACAAATTTTTCACTGGTTAATTTTCAGTCTGCAGAAAGCATATACAAGTTTGGATTTTTTTAATAAATTAAATCCAATTTCTGCCTTTTTTTTAGGAAGTCTAATCCTGAATTAATAAGTCTGGTGAAAACATATTTAAAATTCTGTATACTATCTTAGATTCCTGAATATGCATCAAGGAGCCGAGTTGTGACCATATATTTTAAAACATTGCTGGACACTTCTGTTGGCATATTTGTAGCCACCAGCCTGTGAATCCTGTCTTTCAATTTTACCAACAATCTGCCTATGTTATCCTTACACCTCTCTCATCACCAAAACAGAAAATCTTTCATGCCTTCCACTTTCTTTACGAGTTCTGTTGCCCAAGGTACGTGGTTTAGTTGGACATTTCTCCCTCTCTGCCTGAACCCTGCCTTTTCTAGATGTGCCTCATCAGATAGATTCAAGCCCAAATTGTAAATGGCTTTTGTCAGCTTACTGATGCATGCTGGATGTCCCAGGCATGGATTCAGAAATAAAACCCCATGCCTAATACCACTTTCTAACTGTGGGATGCTGTCATACATGCCTTAAAACCTTCATGCACCACTTTAGCCCTCTTTTACTCTTTTATGAACTTAGTTCCAAGTCCTAGAAGTCTGTTTGCATGTAAGGATTTTGGTTCTTTGACATATCAATCAAAAAAAAAAATTGTCAAAAGAAGTTCGGTGAATAAATATTTAGCAAAGTAATTTCTTAAATAGATTTTTTTTTCAAAGCACTGTAAAATTTACAGATATTTGGAAAGAAAAGCAGTACTAAACATACAAAGTCTGTGAGATCTATGCTTGATTATGATTCTTAAACTAAGGACTTCTTTGACATGTCCATCTTCTTGCCTTGTGCCTTGTAAGCAGTAGGAGAACCCCTTTCCATCTGTGCAAAGGATCTCCTTCCTCTTTGTGCTGTCTTTAACCACACTGACCAAAGCACTAGGCCAGCTGCAGTTTCACTGGTTGGAGAGTGAATTCACTTGTTGTTGAGGAATCCTAATTGTTAGCCATAGAGTTTACACTGGTTTCTCAGATATAGGCCTTCACCTGATGACATCCCCTATTTCAAAATACTGTTTTAGTCTATCAGCAAAAGTTCCAAAATAAAACGCAAGTCATGCTCCAGAGGAGTTACGGTATGAAGGAGACCCCTGAACAAAGTTCTGTTTGTATTTAGGTAGAGCTTGGCAAGAACAAACATCATCCTGGTCAGCAGAGCATAACTTCTAATGTTCTCTATGAACCTGTGCTTCATTTTCTGATGAAAAAATGGTTCCTTCTATTCTGTATCCTCTAGAAAATTTGCAAAGAAGCAGGAGGTTCATTGCCCCATTATTTGAATAGCTGAAGGAGACATGGAGAGCCAATGAGTACCCCAGCACAGCAGAGACATGAACCTGTTGGAGTAAGCCCAGAGGAGGCCACCAAGATGATTAGGGGGGTGGAGCACCTCACCTATGAGGAAAGGTTGAGAGAGTTGGGATTGTTCAGCCATGAAGAGAGAAGGCTTCAGAGTGACCTAATTGCCACCTTCCAGGGAGCCAACAAGATGGAGAGGGACTATTTACCAAGTGCATGTGGTGACAGAACAGAGAGAAATGGTTTTAAACTGAAAGAGAATAGGTTTAGATTAGATATTAGGAAAAAATTCTTTACTATGAGGATGGTGAGGCACTGGAACAGGCTGCCCAGAAAACGTATGGATGCCTCATCCCTGGAAGTGTCAAGGATAAATTGGATGGGTCTTTGAGTAGGCTGGGCTACTGAAAGGAATCCCATGTCCATGGCACAGGGCTTGGCACTAGGTGATCGTTGAGGTCCCTTCCAGCCCAAACCGTTTCTATGGATCTGTGATAATGAGTTCAAGTGTAGGAAGACTGCCAGACCAATGAACTGTGCCTTTTCTAGTCCAGTTATTCCCTTTGAGATAAAAGTCAAGCATCTGCTTACTGGTTAAGCCCTGTTTTGAAGTTTTATGTAACTCCTAAACTGTCCTGGTCTGTTTCAATAAATAAATTGTAATACATTGTTGCATTCAGTTGTAGAGTGTTATTATTCTAAAATGCATATGCTTGTATAAATCATAAATGCAGTACACTAACAGTCTAGAATATATGACAGTCTAATTAATTTAGCTATCCAAATAAAAAATAAAAAGCAAATACTAAAGTGCAAACACAATATAACCTAAGAAGGAGACTTTAATATTTACTGGTACCAGTGCAGGCTTTATTTAAAACCTGTGTTTGATCTCATACTTACTATATGCCCTTTGTGTAATGCTGGATTATTAATACACAACAGCTGTTAGTTCAGCAACAATAGCCAAGCAATAATATAAAATATCATCATATAGAACTCAGTCTATTGAGGAGAAAATAATAAAGGTCACAGAAACTAGATAAAGTCATGGAACTGACACAAGACATCTAAAAATGACAGGTGAAAAATGGGCAATTGATTTTCTTTCTCTTTATTGACTGTATTTATACTGAAGGAAGAGGGAGGGTAAAGGAAAAGGAAATAAGAGCTATTTTTTTCTGTCCCAAGGTCAAGCAAGGCTTGCAGGCAGGGAGACCCAACAATTATTGACTGTATTCCTTGTTGGATGTACAGTTCCAGTTCTTTGGTTCTTGCTCATTAATCCCAATGAGAATGGACCTTGGAAAATAATGCAGTAACTTGCGGGCCAGCCTTTGGTAGGGAGGAAGGGCATCATTCTCTGGAAATGCATCTTCCCATGGAGTGGAAATGCCTTTTCCTTGTACAGTGTTCAGTAAACACAATTAGCAATTGCTAAACAAGGGGCTGGCTCTGAAAACTGAAGCAAGGAGTGATTCAGTGTTGACAAATACTTGCAGTGAAAGCAGAAGGTGAATAATGGCTTGGAAGTTTGATGCATAATAAATAATCAGGCAGCGCTTATTTATTAACACAGAGTACAAATCTCTTTTTGCCTGTAGGCTGTCCTTATTTGACTATTATCTGTAGATGCCAGCAGGCTTTTATAGTTTTCTTTTTTGATTTCACATTTAAGTACTTCACTTCCTTTTATTTACAAGACTGTGAGTATAAGTCATTATTGCACTCCCCATGACTAAACCAAACTAAAACCTTTGTGCCTTCACACAAGAGAAGATACCTTTTATTTCTATAACCTTATTTCTCTTTTCAGGAGCAGTTCATAAGTTCAAGAAATTACCTTTTGATAATCTTAGCTATTTCTCTAAATCAAAACCATGAAATTGTAGAAACACTGAATAATTTACATTGGAAGGAAGCTCTGCAAATCACCTGTTCTAATCCCTGCTCAGATCAGGGCTAATTTAAATAAAGTTGCTCGGGGCAACCAGTCGAGTTCTGAGTATATCAAAGTGAGATGAAACCACAACTTTTTTCTGGCAACATATTCTGACGTTTGACTGCTTTCACAAAACAAACAAAATCCTTCTATCTACTCAAAATTTCACTGCTATAACTCTGTATTTGTTACCTATTAGCCCATATTTATCTCTTCAGGAAGAGTTTGGCTCTGTCTTCTCTCTCTGCTCTCACAAAATAGTTGAAGACAGCAGTAAGATCCTAAGATGATTTCTTTGAGTGTTTTGTCATATATCATGTGTTTAGGTCATCTTATCACCTTGGTCATCTTCCAGTGGACTCAATCCAGTACGCTAGTGTCATTTTTACTCTGGGAAGTACAAAACTGGAAGCAATATTCCATCTACAGTCTCACAAGGAATGACTAAAAAGGGATCAATTCCTCATTACTGATTTTCCTTTGAAAGCTAAAATTGCATTGAAGAAAACTTTTGCAGTGAAGGGTTAAACGCCAGGACATTTAACTACACCATGCTGCCAGTGAGTGTCAACAGTCTCTGCTCCCAAACTGCTCAGTATAGCTGAGCATCACAGTCAGGAGAACTTAGCCCAAAGTTTTGCTGACTGGTACAAGAGGCTGAATAGGTTGCAGTTTGGGGTTTTTTCCCACAACAGTATGGACTTTGCAGTGCTGACAAAGGTGAAATCTTCTGCTAGTAGGCAAATGAGAGTTGGGGTGCATTAGGGACTCATATTAACAAAAAGGAAACTTTTCCCTTGCAGCGCTTATTGTTAAAGCAATCAGCAACTGACTGCTAAAAGTGAGAACAATGTGATTTTTTAGCTAAATTAAAATAAATAATTATTGCATTTTCTTGGCTGCATAGAGATAATTCTAAATTATAATACTGTAGGTGAATTCCTAGGATCTTAGAAAAAGTTAGAGACCTGAAATCACCTGGTTCTTTAGGGAAGAACTGCAGCTAGCAAAATTGGGTCTTTTGTGAAAATGGCAGTCACTGAGGCTAAAAAAAGAGACATGTATGCATGCATTTTTACCATGACTCAGAAAATGTGTCTGGGTGAAAGTTGCATTTGAAAAGTGAGTGTAAATTGGTCTAACTTTCGTGCTGGGTGAAAGAAGGATGGAAGAATTCTCATAATACTAGAAGGAGAACAAACAAACCAATGTCTAAAAACTTCAAGAAAGCTGCCTCTGGATCTTTTGCCAGTTAGATCCGCAATTTTCTCCTCATGGACCATGTACTTCAGCATGTGTTAGAGTCTCCTTACTCTTATTAAGCTGAGAACTTCCTGAGACCCCCTTTTATCACGGTGGTAAAATTTTGCAAAGAGGAGAGACAATGACGACTGGCTTCTGAATTTTGTTAATTTTGAAACAGCCTCTTTTTTTTAACTTGTTTAAGAACTGTCTAAAGTGCTACATTTTCAACACAAATCAAAATATGAACTAACATAGTTCGACTCAGCTCGGAAATTACCATTTTTTCCCCTGAATTGAACACGGACGAAGATTCTTCCCAGACCAAAAGTGCCAGGACAGGATGGCCTTGCTGCTTTTGGAGTGCCAGGGAAGCCACATCTTTTGTACCTGAAAGCCAATTGCTGTGGGCTTTCTTTCTTGGGGAAACACCAAAACGTTCATTGGTAGATGCATACCTCCCAAATTGCCATTTATTAGGAGCTATTTCCTCTGTATTTGAGATCCAATGTTAAATTAACAGTGTTTCTAAAACTTCAGATGGGAGCTATTCTGGCTTATAACTTGGGATTCCTCACTGATGCATTAAATATAAATTTCTCAGAGACATCCAGAACACCATATAGGCAGGTAATGATTAAAATAAAAATGTACTTCCATAAATCCAAACATTGAAAATTATATCCTCATACCACACCATGCTCAGATTTTTTTTGAATTGTGTATGCTGTAAAGAATGACTATTGTATGTTTTACTTCTATAGCTTGTATTGTATATTTTAGTTCTATAGCTTATGAAATCATTATTAACCCTTTATACAGCACCATAAATTTGCCATCACAGACCAAATCACATTCCCTGTATAGCTGTTCTCCTGCATTTTGCAATGTAGCATTCTGGGTCTGTTGGGTAATTCTGAATATGTCAAAATCTAAATGTAAAGTCATCAATACCTGGAATTCAAACTGTTGAAATGCTGCAGTGCCCTCTGTGCCATCAGGTATCAAAATTCACCTCTGAATTTTGTCATAACAATTTTGCCATTCTTAATGTGCCCTTTCTTAAATGGATGCTAAAGAAAGCAAAGATTTATCACTGCAGTGGGTTTAGATGAGATAGTGTTTACCAGTTTTACAAATTATTGCTTGTATTTTTATAATAATTAGTATTCATGCTAATAACGATGAATAAGTGATGCATTTAAAGTCAATTCTATCAGGGATGTCCTAGGATTAGATGGAAGTCCTTAAATGCCAATGGCAAGTTGATAAAAATCAGTAATTACAGTTCTGTGGGAACAATTCTCTACTCCAACAGCACTGGAAAGCTTCTGCTTGATTTTGTTTCCTTACTTGAGATCTCAGTGTTGTAAGATTGAGTTTGCTTATTCAGAAAATGTTCCTTTCTCCTTCCTTCTTTTTGTCTTCCCATCTGTCCTTCTGGCTCCTGGCTCTCTCTCAGAAGCATGGCTGAAGAATTTCAGAGTGGTAGGCCTATTTTGGACAGGTGAGAAGCTGATTTTTCAAACCCTTGTTGTTAACAAGCTTGAGAGGCTCAACCATACCCAGCAAGGTTAAAAATGGCCAGAGTTGGGGATGAGGAGGCAGGGCCAGCCCTGTACCTGTGCCGTGGGGTCACGAGGCATTTCTTTCTCAACACGCCGCCCTTCAGCTTCATTCATTCTGCCCTAAAATCGCTGTGTGTTTTGCTTAATGTAATTCTTTTATTCCAGAACAATATTATTTCATACCCCACAGTCCCTGGCGAAGGCACCAGTGGGTTAATGTGCCTGTATTAGGCACGCAGCTTCTGCAGCCTTCCGGTGGGAACGGCGCTTCTCTAATTCATGGATGTGCTTTCTGAAATAATAACTCCAAATTGCATTCTGTTTTATTTAATCTTTTTTAATTGGCATCTCAGAGGCTTTGCAGGAATCTGGCCGTAGATTTTCCTCTTGCTCTTGGGTTATCTGTTTTTTTCATTTTTACTGTTAACAACTGCATGCAGAGAAAAGCACATTCTTAGACAACAGTCCCTGTATGAAGATTCTTGATTCAGTTGTACTCAGCATGTTGTAAAACTTGCAAGGGTTTGGAGACATGAGGTGTATAGATAATGTGGCATTTCACGTGACAGCTTTGCATTTTAGGAGGGTTCTTTGCCTCCAACTTAAAATATTGCCAAAGGAAATTAGTTAAAAATTGCATATACTTTGTCTTCTGTTTAGTTTTAATTTTGTTTCTCTTTCTTAAAGGTTGTTAAAAACCTCTTGCTATTAATGTTGGGGTATATACAACATTTATTCATGCATACAAAATAGATTTAGGATAAATTCTGAGCTCATACACACAAATATCCATTGATGCATGATTCCAGCTGCTTAATTAGAATAGTAAAAAAAGAAAAACAAGAAAGGAAAATATTTTTAAATGGAAAAGGAAAGAAAGGGATTGAAAATAAGTCCCACGTATGAGACACACTTTGGATTTTTGACCAGCTTTATTCATTATGCTCTTTTTACCCATAAGTACCTCTGTTCTTCCGATGTGTATGTGTATACACACATGTCACAGAAAAACAAACTTCTGACAGAAAAGAAAGATTTTAAGACTATCCTTCATCCCAGAATGTAATACCTCCAGGCTCCTCTCATTTCAACTCACTTCACCACTTGCATTTCTGTGTGAAAATACTGAATCCCCACAACTCACCAAGCTCGTCCCTGTCCTGGTTGGATTTATGGCAGAGGCACCAGGTGAGACCCTGTGCCTTTGGGGGCTTGCCAGGGGTCTGCTGATGCTGAGCGCGTGCAGGTGCCATCTGGTACGTGAAGGAGCCTTGGTGCACCCAGGTCCAGCTGGGTATGCTCAGATTTGGGATCCATCTGTGGAGATGCTGCAGTCACTTGGCCATGATGCCATTTTCTCCATTAATCCAGTGTTCACTGACACGTTCCTGCAGAGCATTCCCTGACCCTGGACCACACTGGGATGCAGAGTGGGAGGAGAAACAAGTTTTCCCTTTGCCAATAAAGCTCAGTTCAGGCAATTATGAGAATTTTTAGCACTTTCTCCTCTTTTGGCCAGGCTTGTTTGCTCTTCATTTCAGAGGACTTCGGTATATATGGGGGCCTCTCTACCATGCTCCTTTTAAACAAAAGAAAAACCACCACTTGCTAAGTTCAATGCAACTGTTTTATGGACGAGTACTAAAAAACTCAAATAAATTAAGGGAAAAGACAAAGCAATGGAGGAGAGTGAAAAGTGTCCCTGCCCACAGCAGGTGGGTTGGAACTAGATAGCCTTTAAGATCCCTTCCAACCCAAACCATTCTATGATTCTATGATAATGTCTGAGGGGTTTGTTCAAATTACTGTTATCTGCAGACTGTAGCATTCAGGGAATCTCCTCTCCCGACCCCCTTCTGTGAGCAAATGCCTCTGTCTTTCCTGCATTAACAGCAAGCAGCTCTCTGGAGCGTGCAGCAATGGAACAGGCCACTTGTACCAGCACAACTGGTTCCCCTCTTGGCCAGATGACATCCCTACCTCCCTGCTGGGCTTACTGCAGGCACAGCCTGGACATGAAATACACGAGTGGGAAGGGCTTTCCCAAAAGTTCTTCTTTCTCTATCAAGAAGGGCTGTGTGCTGAAATGCTTTTGTAGAGTCCGGGTTCTCAGTGGTGGACAAGCTGCCAGAAGAGGTCCCTCTTCCACCATTGCCCACACACTGGCTTCGCTTGCCCAGGTACTGTCCTGATCCCAGCCTCTCATCCCAGCTCTGTCGTGGGTTTCTCCCAAGGCAGCTCTTCCTGGGATGCATGGCAAGGCCAGTTCTGAAATGATCATTGGGAAAGCATCACTCCTCTCTCCCTGGAAACTTTATTTTACGAATTTAGATTCCTCACCTCTGCATTCCCAGCACAGCCCTACAGCTAGAGGCAGAATTGTTCCTTGTGGGGCAGGAACAAGGTGCACTCTACTCTACAGGTGACTTTACACTTAATAAAATGTCGTATCCTCCCTGTTCTGGGAGAGAGAGGGATATTTACCTGACTGCAGAGGACAGCAATTTGCAAGGAGTGGGTAAGAGTTCTTGTGCACTTCCCTCCCTTGCCCCTAACCTTCCTGTGTGAGCCTCTCTGGGGAAATGGCAAGGCACAGTTTTGCAAGCTTTTTCCACACTTGTGCCCACACCATGCAGGGGGATTGTGCGAGGGAATATTAGCAAAAACTCCTTTAGAGGTTTCTGGGACACGCTGTGCTGATGTGGGGGAGTGCAAGCTGCCCTTTCCCTTTCTCTCATCTGAGAGATGTTGCTTTGCAGGCAGGCACGTGGGTCTGGTACCTCCTTCAGGGGCTCAGGGCTCTGGTGGGTGGGAAATGATCCCTGCTAGGACACGGCAGAGCAGCAGCTGTGCATTCAGGTGAGCCTTCCCCCCTGCTCTGTACTGAGGGGAAGGGTGACTTGCAGGCTTTCATGCGCTGCAAAGACAGTACTGACAAGAATCAACATAATGATATGTAATTCTCAGCAGAGCACAGTCTGTAATCAGGTCTTGCTTTTCAGGACCTGCTGGTGAATTCAGCCCTTGCAAGGAACGCCTGGCTGCAATCTTTGCAAAGGGAGGGCTCTGCCTGCCCCTGGCACATTTACTGTACAGGTAGCATCCTTGTATGCAGATGTGAGTGGTGTGACTTGTGGGCCATCTAGCAGGAGATGTCCAAGTGAGCTTGGGAGCTGCAGCTGCAGTGAAAAGACCCCCAATATTAGTAGGAAACACCAAAGAAAAACATGTTCGTAGTCAAGCCATGGTGTCTCACTATGTGCCATAACGTGTACAGCCTGGGTGCTGTTTCCTAAACAGAACTGAAAAGCAGGGCACAAGAAGTTCACTCCATCTTTGAGTCGTTTGCTCACATGTGTCCTGACAATCCACCTATCCCTGTGTTTCTTGTGGTCACTCATCAGGAATGAAATCAGTGACAGACACATGTCTTTACAGATATGAGCCATTATGACATGACATATATGTGCCTGCAGGACTAAACAAATATTATGTGAAGATCAAAGCCTCTGAGAAATACAGATATCTGTAAACTGGAAAAATCTCTTGTGTTCTGTTGCCTATTCTGGTGATGGACAGGCATTCATTCCTCCCTCTGTCCTGCATACAAGGTGTAACAATAACACTATTTATCTCTGAAGATTTCATGACAGTATAGCACACCTGGATGCAACCTGAAGTGCTCACATAACCTCAAGGGAACCTGAAACAAACCCCAGCCACCTACTCTTTGATACAAGATCAGTACAAACCAGATTAAAAAAATCCATGTTTTATCTTCCTCATGGGGAGATATGTTCTCCAGCTTTCAATATACAGGTCTCTGATCAAACACTAAGATACTCTGGCATACATATTGATAGAGAGCTGTTCTTTAGGCTGTGCATCTCTCTCTTATTTGTCTATTAAGAAAGTCTTATACCTGGTTGTAAAAATCACACACCCATCCTGCTGTAATTAATTACTTTCGAATATGAGAGCTCTCCACTGACAAATACAGAGATCCAGATATGCCCTGTTGCTGTTCCCCTGTGGTAAACTTTGGAAAAAAAGAAAAAAATAATAGGGGGAAAAAAAAAGGGCCATTAGAGCAATTCAAGTAATCTGTAAGAACAGCTCTGCCACTAAGTTTTCTCTGCAGTGTATAAGGGTGTGTGGGAGGGAGTTCTTGCAGGGAGGTAAAGAAAACCTCTGTAATCTCAAGAATTTGCTGGGAAAATCCAACCAATGCTTTCAGCATGAGATTTAATTTGTTGTTTTCAATTATTGCAAAGAATAGGCCAGAAATACAACCTTTGTACACCAAAAAGCAGAGAATAGCAGATTTTCTAGCTCCTAGACTCTTAGGATTAATGTCTTGCTCCTTACACTCTCTGTCTTCATTTGCAGTGGCAGTGTGTTGGTCTAACTTGGACAGTTTCCAAGTACAGCCCTCCTCAAAATCCAAGGAAGTGGCCTGAAACGCTATACTTGAATAAATCTGTGTTACTCCATGCAACTGTCAACAGGGCAAAGGCTGAATCTGGTCCTGATCCGACTGGGTTTTGATTGGGTTTTTTGTCTATGGCAATCAGTTTGTGAGAGAAGCATGGAAGTGCTTTAGTTTTCAAGACAGAATTACCTTTATAGAGCGTGTGTCTATACTCACAGTGTGCATCTGGTCCTGTTTGGGGCACAGGACAGGATTCCCTTCTGGCACACTGTTTTTCTTGTGTGTTAACAAGCTAATTTTGCTGATTTGAATGGGGTCACTCAGGATGCTGTGCACAAAAAAAGGCTGATTCACCTCACCTAAGGACTGGTCCAGAGAACTGGATTTATGCACAGGGAAGGAGACTTATCTTCCCCATCAGTCAAAGAAAAGGAAGTTTTCACAGATCATGGTGACTAAAGAACCACCAATCTCACTTGAGACTTAAACCTGACAACTGGTGTTCATTCAAGCACCCATCCATATACACTTCAATTTCCATCTCAGATTAGTTTTAGAGCCACTTGTTCAACTAATATACTAGTTAATTAATTTTGCTGCTAGCTATTTTCATTTATCAGCAGAATAACCAGATATTCCTTCCCTACTAAATCAAACCTGTCTGCTGTAGATCAGAATAATACCATCTCTTTAATTTCCCAGGCATTAAATAATTAAAGTTCCTTGCAAGGGACACCAGTGTGTAACTGACACTGACGAACAGATACGACACATATGTACTTTCTTTAGGGAAAAAGCACAGAAGATGAAATGTGTCCTACCTGTGTATGACACAGTTTATCTCTGTGTTTTGCATTTATTACCAATTAACACTACTAATTAACTGTGCTAAAATACTTCTCAGGGGGATGCTACATATCTGAAGTGCAATTTTGTCAAGTGGATCATTCAAGGCACTTGGAGCTGATGTCTCCCAGTGCCCCACAGAACGTCCCCAGGACAGCACTATGCTGGAAAACAGCACTGTGGGAGAAGATCCTCTGGCCAGGGACTGTGCTGTGGCAACACTACTGTTGTGATATGCTGACACAGAACAAAGCAGAGCAAAGCCACCCCCAAAATTATAGCCATGTGAACCTTGCCATAAGGAGTGAGGAATGATCCCAGGTCTCCTTCTGTCAGGACCAACTCCTCTTTGAACACCTCTGAATCCCATTTACTGGGAGAGATTTGTAGGAATCTGAAGTTCAGGTAAGCTGTGGGGGGAAAAGAAGGCAGAGAAAGGGGTACTTTCACAACACTTGAAAAAAAGTAGAATTCTGTTGTGTAGTGCAGCAATGTTTGTGCACCTATCTGGAAGGAACTTGAGTGTCCTGATATTTGCCCTCTGGATGCAAGAGAGATGCAGTGAGGTTTGCCCAGGAAAGACAAGTTACAAGAAGGGAAGTCATGACACACCATCCACTGAGACGGAGATAAAATGTTGAAGCTGATTATGTGGTGGCATAACAAGCTGAGTGGATCCACATACAAACTTGCTTTATAAGTCCTGCCATTTAGAGCAAAATGATTAAGGAAGTTCCCTGCAAATAGAGAATCATACCAAAACCACATCTCCAACTGGACTATGTGGTTAGACTTCAATCAGACCCAAGAGATTCCCCTCTCTGTTTACCAGAGGGCCAAGGCGACATGTGAGGCAGGATCCAAAGTGCCCAGCATAGCGCTGTCACCCAGCTCTTCTGGCCCTCTGGAGGTCTCTAAAACTGGTGAAGGGGCAGGGGAATGTTGACTTCATGGTGTGTTCACAGCAAGCATGGGATGATCCAGTGGTGATGGTGTTATGGTGGGGCAGACACATCCCCATTCTTGTCCAGATGTGATGAGGGAGTCTGGGCACTCCCTCACTGCCACACTCCCCCTGGCCCTTTTCCCTGTCCCCAGGCAGTGTTTGGGCTCGTCCCTGGCTGCAGCTCCAGTTGTTTGGGTCAGCTCTGGTTTAGCTCTCACAGAATCACAGAATCAGTGCTCTCTTTGCCTTTCCCTGCTGCTTCAGCTTGAACTGTTTAATAACATTATTCCCCAATCAAGCTTGCAGAAAAATGGTGTACCAAATTACATCATGGACTGAGACCAAAGCAAACCTTTGGCACACCCTGGGTTTAAATGTTCCTTCTAAAAGCTGTAGAGAACACCAGCTTTTGAAGAAACTAAGTTCTTCCCTTTGGTGTTTGATATTGAAGTAATGCCACATGTTATGCTAATTCCTTTGATTTGACCACATAGCATAAAGGAAAGCGAGTTGTATAGTCATCTGGCACAGAACCAAAAAGGAAAGGCATTGGCTAATGCAAACTAACAAAAACAAGGGCAGTTTTATATGGTTTGAGACTAATGAACTGAGTTTTATCCACGCCAGCCAATTTGAAATGATTGCATAGGCCAGTGTCCAAGAATCCTGAAAAGTCGGAGCGCAGGGTCGTACGTATTCATTGCTAGCTTAGCCATAAAGATAGGATTCGGTGTAGGTAGATGAGTTGGCATGTGCACCCTGATGTTTGTGGCATGGATGAAAAGTCTTTCAAATATTTCTGTATTTAAGAGAACATTTTGCAAGGATAATAAGGGCTGCTGTCATATATGAAGCTTATCTTGCCTTCAAGATAGTCAGACTTGACCATTAAAATGAGCCAAACACTCAGACCTGAATTCTTAGTTATCTCTGAATATTGGATAACCTGCAATGAAACTGAATGTAAATTCCAGATTGTAACATCCAGGATTATATATGACAGTTCAGCATAAAAGCTAATTTTTGCTAGATTCATTTTCCTAGTTTTAGATGTTTCAGCCAGTCAGGAAAGGGGACAAAACACCAAGTGAGAGGATGCAATTTACTGCTCAAAAAAATAGTTGAAGCAACGTTTCTCACTAACTAAAAAGATTGTTCTGTTGATTAAATTACATAGAATTGCATGTGATGGATGCATTTCCAAACATTGAGCTGGTATTGAAAATATTCCACCATTAAAAAGTAAGCCAGGCTGAACTTGGGCTGTAAGAAATTGTCAGTGATGCTGTACCTTGCTTTCCCTAACCTTGATCTCAATTTAGTCTCTCTACCTGTTTTTGGAAGCGTTTGCATTGAGTGGTGCCACCTTTTGCCCCTGCAGGGTTCCCTGGTTATCTAAATGTGGGACAAGTCTCCACTGGTGGCTGACTGCATTTGGGAGGGACTGCTGTGTCCAGAGGGATGGAGGGAGAATAAACATGGGATTTGTAGATCAGGAACAGGAGATATTGATGAAAAAAGACAAGGGAGGAAAATTTAATTCTAAACAAGATAACAGGAATCACTGTGTTATAAATCAAGGGTGTGTTCTTTTTGCTGCTACCCTCTGGTCTGAATCTGGCCCTTAAGTGCAATGTCTGTTTTTTTGTGTTTTTTTTTTTCTCTGAAGAAAATTCCCTTCAGAAATGCTGAGCCTCAGCCTAATACAATTAAGATTCAGGGTAGTTAAGAGGGCAGGGTGTAAGAAGGGAGAGCCACCGTCTGCTGATGTGTGTGTCTGACAGATTCAGTAACCAGTGTAAGGATTAAAATCTGGTTTGCCTCATGAGATCCTGTGAACAGACCATCCTGTCTCCTGTTGCAGCTGTAACTGCGATTGCACAGCTCCTGGGAATCCTCTTGATTAAGGTTTTGTGGTAGCCTACAGAGTGCACGGGAGGATATGTTTTCCCCTTAAACTTAGTGTACTTGTGATTTATTATAAAGTACCAAATGATAACTGCATGTCTTCGTAAAGATACCAAGCAGAAGGGACAAGATGATCCTGTTAATATCTGCTATACAGCAAGCCTGACACATCAGGGGCTGGATAGAACAAGATGTTCTCAGAATTTGCTATGCAGAATATTATGTTCCAAAGAAAATAAAATTGACTTCCCCGACTGTGATGATGTTCAGGAATTTTATTGGTCTCCTTTGTTGTAAAGCGAGAGATAGAGATACAGGAGTATTACGATGATACATCAAAGCTTTTCCACTTGAATTGTTGCAGCTTCAGAAATTCCCCAGTTTGGTAATTCACATCTGATTAATTGGGTTCTAAATCTCTTTAATCAATACCTAGAGAATTTGGCCAGCACATCCAACTGCCTTTTATTCCAGCAAGCAGCAGACACTGTTCCACCATTCCACACCCACACGAGCAGCCACAGCCCCGGGGCAGCCATGCAATGCCTGTGGGGTGAGTCCCAGTCCCAGTGTGTTACTGGGGGTCTCAGTGTCTGCCACTGAGAAAGGGCAGCCTCCAGAAGTGCTTCCTGGGCTGCCTCTCTCAACACATGGAGTGACACATTTTGCTGTGCCCTGTGCCTGTAGGCCACAGCTCACTGTCCAGGAAGAAGCCAAATCTACTTTTAAAGGTTGTTTTGGAGCACACCTCAAAATGAAATCTGGGCGTATCTGTTACGAATCCAGGCTACCATGCCATTATAGCCTTGTCCATGCATGAGTGAAGGCTGATCTCTATGTTTGTAAAAACACATTATCCCCTTTGTCATCACGGTTATTAATCTTATATGTAATTCCTTGATATCCTTACAGCCACTTTATTTCAATCCAGGTGCACAGCCTGTTACATCATCATTTTAATCTGCTGCTTGAATTTAAATCAATTAGTCAGATGACTGTCTGATAGCAGGACAGAATAGGATTAGATCACCACAATTAGCGGGGAAAATGTCTCAGTGACATTTGTATGAATTATTTGGTTTACTTCATAATCCACAAAGTCACAATCCTTTTATTATATGACAAAGCCAATGCATTAGACACCGTGGGAAAGAAGTTATATCTGAAACATGAAGCTTTATTAATTTTCCATCAACATTGTTGAAAATCCATCCTAACTTTTTAACAGATCCTAATGCTTAATTTTCCTTCATCCTTCCCTCAAGACAGTTACTTCAGTAGTAGATCTTATACATTATAAAATAGGTTTGGCAAATACAGGGTAATGATTAGCTTTCCGGGTCAAGCTGCAGGTTCCCTTGTGTGTATGTTTTTCATTCTTGTCTGAGGACAGGCTTATAGATCATTGCACTGCAGGGGGAGAATTATTAATTCAGTGGCTCATAGACTTACCAGTATCAGAATGACCCAAAACTGCATTTACATTGCCATTGTGGTGATAACATTGTGCAATAGAGTGGATGTGGAATACAATTTGTCAGTGGTTTTATGTGCTTTTAGGGCATACTAATGGCAAAATCTCTTGCTAAGTGCTTTCTTTTTGACATATAAAAGATTAATTTGTGTGGACTGGTACATAACAAGCTAAACTATAGCACTGCTGTATTCAGTTCTCAACTGCAGGGTATGCGTAAGGCTTTTACTCATATTTCTTACTGACAGAAAAATAAAATTAAAATCTGGTACATAGTCAAACATTTATTTTTAAATACCATGTGGCTTAGCAAGTCTCTATCAAGCATCTGAGCTCCCATAAGCAGTGCAGAATTATGTGTGTTTTCAGCCTATTTAAAAAATCTAATGCATTAGTTCAAGCTGTGTCTTTATTCTTCTGTTCATATACCAACTCTCATTAACCATTCTGTTACCCTGATTTTTATGAAGGTGTATTTCTTTTGCCATCCATGAAGTCTTAAAAATTCCTACTTCTGTTTTCAGGTGAAAAGACTCATTTTCAGTTTCTAATGCATCAATGTCTAATGTAAGTCTTTACTTAGTGCATTTAAAATAAGGAAAACCAAGGAAACTTCATCCCCTGCCAACATGGGAGAAGCTCTTTTTTTGGTAGGAGGTTTGTTATGTCCCTTCACTACCAGGCTGAGGTGGGCATAGTCAGTGAAGAGCACGACTCCTTCAGAAGCTCGAGTACCCTCAGTTCCACTCACAGCCTTAAATCCACTCACTTCTGCACATAAACACATCATCTCCCTTGTAAATATAAACAACTAAACCCAGCAGTGTAGGTGAGCAGAAGGAAGGCAAGTACCTACAGCGGCAGAGAGACTTCGGGTGGTGGAAGTCAAACATTCAAAGAATTTGCTGTTATAATTAAAAATTACTTAGAAAAGAAAACTGCTCACAGGTTCGCATTTCCTAGACTTGTCCAGTGGCAATGCAGTGGTACATTTTTGTTTAGTTTATAGTGTCAGAACATGTTTTCCTAAAGCTCTGTACCCTGTGGTTTCCTCGCAGCAAATTACTCTCTCTGCAGTCCACCAAGCAGCTAAAATGGTTCGTAACAGCCCACATCGATGGCAGCTATTAAGACACTACTCATTTCTCTTCCCCCTCAGTACTTCATACAGTAAATGGCACAGCTATTGACTTCATGCAGACAGCAGTTTTAGGGAAATGGAGATGCTTGAGGATGGTTTCCTTGTGGGAAATTTTTCCCTGCCCACGGGAGGTTAATCTCAGATTGCTGAAGTACAGTATCTTGATGGAAAAGCTCTGTGCTTCAGATGTCAAAATAAGCACCCTCAATGCAAGTAAATGACTAGATGACAAAGCCCAAGTGTGTATCTCAGTGAGTTTCAGTTTCAATTTGTGTAAATGTTTGACTCTTGAGTTTAAGATTTAACCCTGCAGCTACACCCCCTGAAGACAGTTCTGTCAGCACTGTTTTAGCCTTCCTATCCAAACTGGACAGAAATGGAATGAGCCTGGTGAAAAGCAGGTGGTAGGAGAATGGAGGCACCTGGCAGCTGATGGAGATAAAAGAAAAAGTGAGGCTCAGTGAACGGTTTTAGAAAAAAATTCTTTCCTGGGAGGGTGGTGAGGCGCTGGAACAGGTTGCCCAGAGAAGCTGTGGATGCCCCATCCCTGGAAGTGTTCAAGGCCAGGTTGGATGGGGCACCGAGCAACCTGGTCTAGTGGTTTGTGCCTCTGTCCATGTCAAGGGGGTTGGGACTGGAGGATCTTTGGGGTCCCTTCCAACCTGGACCATTCTATGATTCTATGAATTCTTAGAATTACAGGAGATCTAGGAGACCAAATGGATAGCAAGAGGAGAGACGGTCAGAGGTTCAAGTTCCCTGTATGCTATTTCATGTTTAGGGCCAAAACTGTCTGGATCCAAGAAACAGTGTTGAACAAATCAGTGTTGCAATGCAATCGTGTCCATTTTCTTGGCAATACCCAGTTCATTTCCAGTTTTCATAGTGCTTGCAGCTGCTGAGAGTTATTGCAGATGCTGCAACAAATTGATAAATACTGTGGGTGAGGCCCTGCAGTGGGAAAGTTCAGGTTGCTTGGCTCATTTATTGAAGATATATCTGTTGCCTGTAGCAGCTGCATCCTTACTAATGGCATTCAGATTTTAATTGTACCAAATCTCCCTAATTGTTAGTTGGGTGGGGTAACTGTAAAAGCAAAAATGTGGAGGATCATATGGATATGCAGATTACATCTACATTTTCAAACATTCGTAGATTTTATGCTGAAAAATATAGGACACGGTGATTCAAAGGCGATTTCAAAACAAGAGTATTTGGTTTCTGAGCATTTACTGAATCTGAAGCAATAAAAAGCCATGACAAATTTTGATTACTCAGTAGGCATTGTTTTTGAATAAGAAGTCATTTCGTTCTGATTTTGTCCTCTTGAACAAGAGTAGCCCTGCACAGGAACTCAGATTTGAAGCTGAAGATGGTACAATGCTCCTTTTTTTTGACATTTCTCCCCTGTAGAAAATGATAGCTGTCAAACTGTTAGGCCAAGCTGCACTTCAGAATATAAACAGGATTTTATCTCAGAACATGTCGATTCCCCTCTTGCCAGCTTCTTAATTTCCTGTGGTAGCAAATGTCTTGCTATACAGGGGTCTTCCTGGCTGGTTTTCAATTAGCCTTCTCCAGCTACCCAACTGTTTGGAGAAAGAGTCCTTCAGTCATTAGTGAGGAAAACTACTCCATAAATAAAACAGACAAGGTTTAGTGCTTCTGGAAAAAAAATAATGTGGAGAAGGCAGCTGTTAATCGAAGTCACACATGGAAAGTACTTTGTACGTTGCAAAAACTCAAAGCACTGTAGTTGTTTCACCCAACTAAAGGATGCAGCAAAATATCTGATTAGCAGTGATCTGCAGTGTTGCAGGAAAATTTATTACAGGAAGGCAAAGAGAAGAAGCAGAATAGGATGGACTGGAACTACAGAGTGCTGACTTGTTGTGTGAAGTGAGAATTAGGCCTTCCTTGTTATTTTAAATCTTATTTCTTTCTGAAAGAAAATGGTGGAGATTTTAGACTTCCAATCTGTATCTTTATTGTCAGGTTTCTATATGACTTCAAAACAGGAAATTTCTTCACAGAGGTACTATTTTTTCTTCAGAAGAAACAAAAAATTATTTAGTTTCCTGTTACCTTCATGCTACAAATATTTCTCCTTCCAGATACCCTCATATTCATCTCCTCTTTCTGCAGAACACAGGGGGAAACGTAGCCATGGCTTGGCTTCACAAGGGGAAAAATACACTATACATACCCAAGCTCATGTGACAGCCTTCAGCGGTGTCACTCATGTGTTTTCCATCATAATTCAGACTTATTCACACCTGAGGGAGGGCCACACACCTAGAGAAATGAAGAAATGAAGCTACATGGGAGGCCCACAGGGACACATTAGATTAACTTTTGCCATGAGTGTGAAAAATGATGCTGACGCTGCTTTTCCGAGGACCACAGAAAGAAACTCCGACCTGAAAACAGCAGTTCAGTGGGTGTATCAGGTAGCTGTTTATGACCGAGCTATATGTGTCAGATGGCAATAGGTAAAAGCACAGTTTTATTTCTCTGGTGACGCAAGGGCAGCGTTTTCATAATATTGGAGCACCCACAGGTCGGCACAGCCCTCCT
The DNA here is from genome assembly GCA_013396655.1 of Campylorhamphus procurvoides. NCBI lineage: Eukaryota > Metazoa > Chordata > Aves > Passeriformes > Dendrocolaptidae > Campylorhamphus > Campylorhamphus procurvoides. Next base: position 1,460,376 of record WBMV01004568.1, read on the forward strand.
TGATTTGTGATCATTTGTTCTGCCTCTCACTAACCTCACTGCCTCTGCAGTCCACTCCTGTGTAGGACACAGTCTTTTACTTCATTCTGTTTATCCAATGTGTAGGACACAAAAAGTAAGGGGCCTTCTGAGCAAGAGGAATTGACTGAAAATGTGTTAACTTTCCTATCTGAGTTGTGATGTGGTTGTTTCATACAGAGTGGTCAAGGTCCCCTCTGCTGATAGCAGTAAGCTGACCTTGCTTCTTCAGGGAAACTGCTCACAGAGGAAAATGAACAACTTTCTAGTGTAAGGTGACTACCTTTCCTGGAACTTTTGTAACATCTGAAACCAGGCACCCTGATCTTATATGGACATAAGTTTCTCTTCTGCCCCTTTCCCACAGCTCTGAGAACTTACCCTTCCCACCTGTGCCAGAGGCAGAGAGCTGCCATCCTACATGACCTGATACAGCAAGCACTGGGAGTTTTTTAACCAAATAATAGCTGAAACTTTTATGTGGCATAAACTACAGACTTTCCCCCTGTAATTCCACCCATACATGAAAATAATCTTATCTCCACGGTAAGAGAACCCTCTTGCAATTCAACAAATTTCAGTTATATTGACATGTATCTTTCAGAAGCCATCACGTCACAATTTAAAGACCTAGGAAGAAGATTTCCTTTCAGGTGATGTCTGCACTTGCTTGCCTTACTGAAGATTTGCTACTTCTCATTTGTATTTAGCTTCTGTCTGCTGGGTCTTTTTACAACCTGTGTTCATCTAAAGAGCTTTTAAAGTTAACTGGTTTGTGTACAGGTTCCTACAGGCACTGATTGAGGTCACCGGTTCTAAAAGACGATAACTACCAGCTGGTGAGGTGGTAGGTGAATGTGTAGGAGGACAGAGAGGCAGAGCTAGAAATGAGTTAGTACCAGCAAATTGAATGGCCCCATTCTCCTCCAGCCTCCAGTAGCTCATCTGCCTCCCACTCACTGCCCTCAGAGAGCCAAAAGTCAGAGACATGGATTTCCAGAGGTCAGAGACATAATGTGCCTGCCTGTGGCTTTCCAATACTTTTCAGCCAGTGCAAGCTTTTCTTGTATTTAGCAAGGAACAAGTTGTCACAGGACATTCAAGTTTAGTGAATTTAAAGCAAGGGGAATGAAACAAAAACCGAACAGAAAACAAACCAAAAAAACCCCAGCACTCCCCCCACCAAGTTCTCCAGACTTAATTCTTTGGGTCTGTTTAGGAAAACTTCCATAGATTATAGAATCCTAGACTAGTTTGAGTTGGAAGGGACTGTGAAGATTATCTCCTTCCAAACCCTTGCCATGGGCAGGGACATCTCCCACTAGCACTAAACCAGGTTGCTCCAAGTTCCCATCCATGTAGGATTGAAGATAGGCCTGAACCCTTGAAAACTTGGATCCAGATGTAAAGTACAATGCTCATTAAAATCAGCTTTTATTTGACTGGGACTTCTTTATTTTAGTGCTGATCCATTTTACCTGTCTCCCGAGTGTGATAAATTGCAGCAAGATTTCCTTGCCACCAGCTTTGAACCTAACAGTTAAGACTGGTTGAGTGAGTGGATAATTTACTTGATGAATTTCATACTGGTTTTGAAAGACTAATTTCTGAAAGTTGTTTTCACTTCCCATATAACTCTGCAAGAAAAGTGTTAGAGGAGTTCCTGACAAATTTCTTGAAAGTAAAAGCAATTACTGTTAGCAAACAGCCTTCAAAGAAACATATGCTCATCCATTTCAGTCCTGCCTGTGTTGTATATCTAAAATTATAATGTATTTTCACTGGAGAAGAACTTGCACTGTTAAATCAGCCAGTGGACTGTAACAGGATGGTTCCAGCCAAGAAAATGTGTTTTTCAAAAAAGTAGATACCTCTGGCTCTTGTGAAGATAATTGGTTTGATAGTTTGAGACAAGTCATGCAGCTCTTCTGGGGAGAAACATGTATTAAATGAAATGCCAGTTTGAATATTTAAGAATGAATTCTCCTTCCATGGAATCATCAATATTCATCTTACATCAATGGTTTAAAATCTGCCTTAACTAAATGGGGATCTCAGAGAATTACTGCATGTTTCCTTCTGACTGCATGAAATGCGATGCATGCATGGAGAGAAACTTCATCTCCACAGAATCAGGCCAGTGTTTCCATCCTCCTAGGAAGACAGGTGGTTTCCTCAGCAGAGGATTATTTTTGAGTAGAAGTGAAGAATAGAAGTGTAAATATCTAAAGTTTTCAACAACAAAGAGAAGAACACCTGGGAACAGCTGTGTGGGAAAGAAGGAAAACAGTCTATTTTATTTCCAGCAATATGGTATCTCCCACAGGCCCTGATATTTCATTTTTTCCAGTTCCAGAATGAAAACAAGTAGTGGCATTTCTAAGGCACTTGTTAGTGGTTTTAATCCTACAACTCCACCTCGTAGTGTGTGGAAATGACAGTTTCTCTGCTTCTTTCACAACTCTTCAGATTACTCCTCTCACAAATTGGTGTTGTTCTCCTTCTCCTCTGCCAACAATTATTTATGTACTTAGAAGCAGCATGACTGACTCAGCAGACAGCGCCATCCCTTCTGGGAACAAGTGCAGGAGATGTGCAACAAGTCTGACGTCCCAAAAATCCAGGTATGTAAATACATTGTCAAATGGGGAAGCAGAGCCCATAAAGTATAGGTCTCACCTTTCTTTAGGATGAGACATATGCCCTGCTTTACTAAACCTGTGGGGCTGAGGGAGTGGGGAAGACAAAAACCTACCAAGGAGGTGGACAGGCATGTCTGAAGGCAGACACTGGCGTGCTTGAGAAACTTCTATGGCAAGAACCGGAGGCACATCAATGCCTAAAAAAGGACTTCTTCACCTAAATCTACAGAGACATTCTAGTCCAGACTCTTACTGCAAATCCTGTAGCAATGTCATGGTAAAGAGTGGAACAAAATTCAGATTTTCTGGGATCCAGGTCAGGTAATTTGCCTGCATTGTTTACCTATGTCATTTCCTGTCAGTCCACTTTAAGTTTGGTTTTGCTCATGCAGTGACAGGCATTCTTTGTTTCTTGCTCTCATTTCAAGATTAAAGCCATTCATTTGTGACCATGAATTAATTTGATGCAGAGATGATGTTCAAGCTTCAGATTTAATACAGGATTTTCTCATAACCAATTGATTTCTTCACTTCTGGAAAGGAATATTGTTTCTTTTAAGAATCTGTAGTAATTAATACAAGCAGACTGGTCCCAAATGTTTCAAAAGCCAGTAAGAACATGACGATATCATGCTGTGTTAAGAAACAGTGGAGCAATTCCTGAGAAAACAGATTTTTTTCTGATTCGTTTAGGTGCTTATCTTTTTTTCACCTGTGTCTCCTCTCATTTCTTAGAGCAAAACAGCTAATACCAAATATATTACGAGATTTTTCATCTTCTCAGGAGAAATACTGAGAGGACCAGTTGGTGGGACATTGGAAAAGGTCACCCAGAGAAGCTGTGGATGCCCCGTCTCTGGGGGTGTTCAAGTCCTGGTTGGAGAGGCTCTGAGCAACCTGGTCTAGTGGAATATGTCGCTGTCCATGTCAAGGGGGTTGGAACAAGAAAATCTTTAAGGTCCCTTCCAACCCAAGCCATTCTATGGTATGGACAGAGACAGTGTTTGTTTTCACTTAGAAAAAGAGATATTTTCAACCATTTTTTCCCATAATAAGTGGATTGCTTTCCTAGGTGGGATCTCCTAATGCCTCAGTTACAAATGTACCACCTTTCATGAGGCTTCCCTGGATAGCCAAACACTGCAAAATGTAGCAAACTAGGGCACAATTCTGGCTAGCAGGTTTTCCCCAGTTTTTTCAAGCCAATGTATTTGCAGGAAGATAATTAAAAGTTTCTATGAACCATCATGTGAGATATCTCCTAAATGTGAAGCTCCTTTAGCCCTGGAGCACAAATAATATATTATAACTGTGTGAGTGATCAGAACCCAGCAGTGTATCCTGAATATCTCATCTATAAATAAATTCATAATAGAAATACAATTAAATTTCATACACGTACAAACATATAACTCCTGTATGAAATTAAATATGTAGATATTGCTATGAAAGAAGGACTCAAGATTACCTGGTGTAAGTATCCTTTAATGTTCACTTTTTTTTTCACATGTAGTAAAATCTGAAGCAAATTAGGACCTGAAACATAAGCTGCTTTTATCATGTCTTAAGCAGAAAACTATCTTTTTTTCATGTATGGTAAAATTCATGTCATTAACTACTCATTCTCACCCACAAAAAAGCAAGGAAAATTCTTCAGGGATTTCAGGGTAGTCAAGAAGAAGATATAAGTAACATTTCTTGAGCTAAAGGATTATTTCATAATAATGTGGCTGAGACAAAGTCTCTTTTAGGAAGTGTTTTACTGCTGTCTGCAAAGAATTTATTTTCAGCAAGAGGAAATGAGTGCAGAGGCAGCAGCACTGCCAGGGCTACTGCTTAATGAGTTTAATTCTCTTTGACCCCAGCAATGCCACTTCTTCCCTTGACAGTCTGCAGACATTTGCAAATGTGCAAAAGGGCAATCGAACCAGTTAAGTCAGATTTTCTACAGATTTGTGCGCTACATTTTCTCTTCCTCCACTGCCACAACCATCTCGGCTAACCATTCCTGTTTCAAACAGCTTTATCAAAGATCATAATCACTGAATGACCTGGGTTGGAAGGGACCTTAAAGATCATCTAAGATGAGGATGATGGCATGAGCACTGTTTGTGCACTTTCTCCGTTAAACTGGCCACTTCAAATAAAATAGAAAGAATTTGTTAGCTATAGATGCCCATTAGCAGTGAGCTGGAGCTCCATCTGTTTAATGAGATGGTGACCTGCTGTTGTGAAATACCTCTTTGGGCCTTGCACCAAGTGTCTCTTTACAGAGCAGCCTGTTTGCAGGGTTTATAACTAGCAGTGCCCCTGTGACATAAGGCATCATTCAGACTTCATGACACAAGAAGTTTCTGCCACAATATTTGTCAAAGACATGGCTGGGGACTTCTTTTTGCCCTTAGTGAGAGGTCATTTTTCTGTCATCCTACAATAACGTCCCATTTATAAGTAACTGCCTGTATGAGGTGTGGCTGCATGAGTATAAAGAGGCTTCATTGTGTTGGTCAAATGGTTGCTAGCCCAATGGAAAGACCTTGCTGGAATTATCTGACACAACACAGTGGTTTATAGCAGGGATCATAGAATCATAGAACGGTCTGGGTTAGAAGGGACCTTAAGGATCAGCTAATTCCAATGCCGCTTCCATGGGCAGGGACACCTTTCACCAGGCCAGATCACTCAGAACCCTAGGCAACTTGTTCCAGTGCCTTTACACCAAAGACTTTCTTCCTAATATCTCATCGAAACCTAGAGATGCCCCTATCTGGACTGTTTCCCAAGTTCCCACTCTGGTCAGCAAAGATAAATTAGCATTCCCAGGGCACAACATATCTCAGTCAGTTGTTGACCTCTAAATTAGGTGAGCAGCATCTTTAAATGCCTGTGTTTTTGCAGGGACAAAGTCAGCTGGGAGCAACTATGCTGGATTTCCTCTGTACAAACCCTGCAAGCTGCCCGCCAGTTATCACAGAGGGAGCTTTACTGTCCCCTCAGGTGGACACTAAAGTTGGGCAAGATGAACCTCGGCGCACCTGGCTCTTGGTTCCCCTGTTCTCAGAAGTATTTGCAAACTGTGTCATCTGCTTTTCATAGATGTTTTGTTTTCTTGTCAGCTTGGCCTGGTTTCAGCTTAAAATGATATTTAGGTATCTGATCTATGCCAAATAAGAGCATGCTTTTCTGGACATTGAAAACAAATTGCAAGAGAATGAAGGACAGAATTAGCCTTTGGGTTAGTGAAGACATAACTCTGTAAAACATTAGAAATATGACAAGCATTAATAAGCTGTTTCAGGCTACTTTTTTTTCATTCTTTTCTCTCCCCTTGATTATTTTGCTAGGGTTTTATTCTGTGCCTTACCAGCTCAATGCTACAACTAGTCAAAACACATTGAGCTTTCTATAAGCAGGAGTAGGGAAAAGAGAAGGCAGCAAGGACTGCAAAGATCTCTCCTTGATGTTACGAAAACGAACTTCCAAATTAACTTCCCAAATTCAACTTTGTCCCCGAAAAGACGTAACACATTGCCATTAACCACTGCTTTGAAGTGAATGACGCACAATCTTAGTAATGGCTTTTTCTCCAGATTGCAGGGGAGTCTGGGCCGATATGCCCACGTCACCTCTGCTGTGCAAACAGAGGGAAGGCCACGGTCACCCGGCAATTGCTGAGTCAAGAACTGAACTCGGGAGCCTCGAACATTAGTCCAACATAAAATCCACAGCATGACGAAATACTGTCTGTAGGAAACTTGTTATCATTATGCTTAGGACTCACACAGGAGAGAATCTGAATTAATTATTTCAATAGTGAGTGGTTTTCCTGCTAAAATCTTTGTCTCTGCAGGGAACAGGTAGACGTGAAATAGAAATTTCCTCAGCTTCCCTGACACTCATTGGGTGCCTCAAAGCACAGACAATGAGGTTCAATGCCAATGAATAAATCTGCTGTGTGGGCAACCAGGGAATATTTCTGAGGAGTAAAACAGGTATCTCAGAAAGTCAATAAGCTTTAGCGCAGGGAGTAACCATGGCTAGGCAATGTGTTTGCAAAAGCCCAACCTTCACGATTTCTGCCAGGGGGGCTCAAGTGGGAGAAAACTGATTGTCATTCACACCTAATCCCATTAGCTGAGCTCCTGCTTTCCAAGAGGCACTTCTCAGAGACAGGTACCTTGGGAAGCAGTGATGTCATGCATAGTGTTGGGTAATCAGTGGCATATTTTATTGATGTTTATGCCTTTGGGTGCCAGACGGAATAATTCAACCCACCTGATCCTCATTAGGCTCATTCATTGATGGCATCCATCAATGACAATATTCCAACTCAAGTGAGTTGAGAAGGAAGCTTTGTGCAAGACAGGGATGAAAATAGACTTTCAGGTAGAAATAATACAAGATAATTTATGATTTAAATATATGTTATGTCACTAATCCACTAGATAGTTTTCTATCATAGTTACCCTGGTGCACGGCTGGTCATCTCTTGGTGCCTGAACTGGTGGCAATTATAGATTTACCCTGTTTCTGGAGAGATAGACCTGCTCTGGATGGAAGGAGGCCACAGTTCAGTAATAAAAGCTTTGGGAAATTAGATACACCCTTCTCAGGTTTAGGGCAGAACTGCTCAACATGTTAGCAATATCATGGATAGTAAGAAGCTTTTGACAACAATAACAAAATGTCTATGAGAATTAGAATTATGTTTAACCAAACAGTAGTGAAATAGTTATTACAGGAAGGATTTTAATATCAATGCCCCCCAAAATGAGGCAGTCTGTAGCTTATTTGAGTTGCCAGGACCCCTTTTCCTCTTTCAAACAGCAGATGGAGAAGAAACCAGGCTGTGTTAGTACTACTGGTTGAACAGGTGAATCAGAAGATGGAACCTGTAAACAAAGAATTTCAATTCCTATGTTCAAAACATGTGGTGGAGGATGTCCTATGGGGCTGAAATGTGCTTTTTTTCCTCTACAATTTGCTTTGAAAATTTTAATGCTGCCACAAATTAAAATATTAAATTCTGCTCTACTGTGGGAAGAATGTAGTGTTTATGCCTCTGGGGGTCCTGAAGAAAAATTGCTTGAGTAGGCTTTACATTATTTTGCAGCAACTGGTGCTGATGTGATTATATCGACATGACAGAAGGTCTAAGAAATATGATCCACCACAAGTATATTGACTTTGCAATAACTTCACCCAGCTTTTTTACATGGTAGGTATTTTTTCAATATTTGACCTACAAAGTCCCCATGTTTCATTCCAAACCCCTCCAAATTTTAGAGCACAGCTTCAGAGTCCACCCTGATAACTAATCGAAACCTGCTCTCAGTCTGAAGCCATTCCTTCTTGTCCTGTCACCTTGTAAATAGCCCCTCTCTATCAGTCTTGTAGGCTCCTTTCAGATACTTCAGGCTGCAAGCAGGTCACCCCAAAGCCTTCCCTTTCCCAGGCTTAACAAATCCAATTCTCTCAGGCTTTCCTCCTAGGAGAGGTCCTTCATCTCTCTAATTATCTTGGTGGCCTCCTCTGGACTCACTCCAACTCTTCCCAACCTGTCATCTGAATTTCTGCAGCTGGCTGTCAAATTTCATGTTGTAATGCTGCTTCTCCTGCGTCTGTCTGCCTGCTCATTGCTGAGAAGGGAGCTTGCAGAACTGCAGCAAAAGCCTTTGAGTTCCTGCACTTCTCTCCCTTCACATAATTCCTTTTGGATGGTTTCCTTTAGCTTACATGTTTTTGCACATTATCCCACTTTCCATTCTCCACATCACATCTTTACTTTCCCCACCCCCTTATTTTCTTTCCATTTTGAGCAACTATCCTGATTACTAAAATAGCAATTTGTTTTGGAGAATATGCTGTCCTTGCTGCTGACTGCGTAACTGGGATATTGTTTCTCACGATTGGCATCCTCACTGCTCTCTCACACAGGCCGTGCATTTGTTTCTGCACAAGGTAAAATGAAGGTTGCAATGAGTCTGTTGAAGGTGTAGCTGCGAGATATGGGCAAGCTGCCAATATCTGCTGCTCAGAAATCAATATTTTTTGATTCCTTTTAGTTCACTTTGTAATCAGCCTGAGTAAGCAAAAAAGTGTTTCTCCTCCAGGCCCTTGGTCAACAAGATAAGAATCATTAAAATATTATCTCCATGTGGTGTTTCTTCAGAAAAAAATAAGGATGAAAGGTGACACTTTCCGTACTTCCAAAGGCTGTATTAAAATTCTATGCTGAAGATAATGTTCTGATGAATATGAATATAAATTGTCATTGTCTTCTGATAAACATCAATGGAAATTTCATCTGCTTTTGCCAATAACCTGATCACTATCAAACACTTCTTCATTCGAGCAAATCCTCCATCCAGACCTTTTCTCCAAGTGACCATAGCCTTGCTCAGCAATTCAGCTGGTATCACAGATTGAGGGCATCCTGAAAGGGATCCTCAAATACACTGTCAGCCCAGGGTGGCTGGTTCAGCCCATGCCCACAGCTCAGGCATGGGCTGTGCCATTTGTACCACAGATGGAAACAGCTGTGATGCCCATTTGGCTGCTCTGAGGGCACCAGAAGGCACTGCCCTTCCCAAAAACTTTCCAAGGCAAGAGCTGGAGAGGGAAGTGTCCCTTTAGCCATCAGGGTACCTCCAGGATATTCTGACTGTTTTCAATTCCCTTTGCAAGGCCAAGCAAAGCACACTGTCACTGCAGGTACTTCTCTCACAATGTGCCTCACAGAAAAAGCCATCCCAGTTCAGAAGCAGGTATGTGCAGTGGCTCAAAAGCAAAAAAAAGAGATATAAACTTTTTACTGACAATCTATCTTCGAGATGACTGCTAAACATACCAGCTTCCAACTGGGAGGTTGTTCTACTCGCATGCAAACAACTCACATGTTCCCCAAAATGTTCTGTCTGGGCAGTGAATAGATAAAAGTGAGAAGAAGGACTTTCTTTTCTCTTAATTTGGAAATGACCTTTTTCACAGTAACAGATTACAGAATCAATCCTTTCTAAATTTTTTGCCAGAAAAATAAACGTTTGCATGTTCATAAAGTATGTATTGTTGTTGTTTTTGTTGGTTTGACAACAACAGGAAACAGTCCCCTCTGTAATTTTGACCTTACTTTTTTTTAAATGGAGAAAAATCTCACTGCACTTGAGCTAATGAGACTCATATGACTGTGGTCATACATATAGCTAAATTTCCTGTATTGTTCCTTTCATCTCGCACCATCATAATGTCACCATCACTCTCACTTACTAAATTTTACATAATGCACAGCTACCTGAAACAGCCGTATAAATAGATATATTAAGTACTGCAGGGAAAATTCCTGTCTGCTGTAATTCCTTTGCTTGCAATGACTTACCTCCAGCAGTGATTTTGCATGAATAATAACACATCTGACATTTGTGCCCACAAGTGCTCCATCTACTTAGAGAGATGATATCTCAATTAGGAATTTCTAGTAGGTCAGCCAAACAGGAGTACATGAAAACAGACAGAGTAAATTATCCACGTTGTTAGATCCAGCTGTTGGAGCTCTAGGTGGGGGACTTAGCTGCATGTATTTTGGTAATGTTAATGGGAATCACACATTTGTCTTCCATCATATCACTGACATTGTATTTCCCTATGGCTAGAGCTGAACACATCCTAGAATTTTCATTTTCATGGCATTTTGCAAGCCCGCTGAGCACGTTGCCTGCTGCAAACATTCCTCTTGCCCACCTCTGAGCGCTCTCTCTTTTCCTTATATGTCTCCCAAACCCTCTGCCAGCTTTATACCCTCTGCCATTTATATGCCACAGCTGCACACAGCTGCAATTGGAATCCTACAGTGTTGCTCACTGCACACTTAATAAAGATAATAACCTCAAAAGGTACTGTGTAAGTAGACAGAACAATAAGAGGCAAAGATGGATGGCAAATCCAGATTTGTTGTGCCTTAATGCAATCTATCTAATTAGACTAGTTCTTTCTCAGAGGTATAGTTTCCCTGTTATTCTCCTCTCCCAGATACTTCTGGTTCATGTCTGTTTTGAGGTTCTTCTTTCTGCACACACCCTTTTATTCAGGTGTTATTCTAATATATTTTTTCTTTACTTTCTATACATCTCCCTAATACTTTCATTATCATCATCATGCTTTCTTCAGTCCTACCAGTCAAAATATCCTCCTCTCACTCCTAGTCTCTGTTAGGTCTCAGTCCTAAGAAAAAAATAGGTAGGCAGATACACATAACACATTTTAAATCCTTATTCAATGGGGTTAGGAAAACCTGGTGACTTTCCCTTGCTGGAACTCATCACTGGTACATTTTGGGGAACTGGATCTTGGGTCAATTTTCTCGTGGCTGGGAGAAACATTTGCCCTTTCAGTAGAAATCTTCTTCTCATTTTCCCGAACACAAAAGCTACACTGCTGGCAACTGGGGCCAGAAAGCCAAGAACAGCAAACAGGCTGAGAGTTGGGATTTAGGAATTATGTCTTTTTTTAATGAGTGATGGGGCAAACCCCAAACCTTTGGTTAGTCAAATCAATAATAAAGTTAAAAAAAAAAGTAACAGACTAAGGATACCTACAATAACTGGCCACAAAAACTGGCCAACATACATTAGCTTTATCCTCTTATGTGAAGGTTGGCAAAGTGTCTGTCCAGTAATAGTTTTAAAACACTGCTGTAAATGCATTCTGATTGCTGCAGTAGTTGTTCTCTATTTGCCGAGTTGGCTTTGCCTTGGGTATATCAGAGAAGTGAGTGGGAACATTATGATGGGCAGAAGACTGAAATAGAATCATGGGATCATTAAGGTTGGAAAAGACCTCCAGCATCAAGTTCAACCTTTGACTGATGTCCACCTTGTCAGCTAGACCACAGCACCAAGTGCCACATCCAGTCATTCCTTGATCACTTCCAGGGATGGTGACTCCACCTCTTCCCTGAGCAGCCCATTCCAATGCTTAACAACCCGTTCAGTGAGGAAATTCTTCCTGATGTCCAACCTAAACCTTCCCTGGTACAGCTTTAGGCCATTTCCTCTTGTCCTGTTGCCAATTGCCTGGGAAAGGAGGCCAATCCCCACTTGGCTACAAACTCCTTTCAGGTAGTTGTAGAGAGCAGTAAGGTTGTCCCCAACCCTCTTTTTCTCCAAGCTGAACAACCCCAGCTCCCTCAGCCTCTCCTCACATGGCTTATTCTCTAAACCCTTCCCCAGCTTCATTACTCTTCTCCGGACACTCTCCAGCACCTCAATGCCTTTCCTGAAGTAAGGGGCCCAGAGCTGGACACAACACTCAAGGTGCAGCCTCACCAGTGCTGAGATGGGACTAAGCTGCTGAAAGGGCTCTGGTATCTGTCCTTTCCACATCCTCAAGCTAAATTTTATTTATGGACTGGAATAAAACCTTAATTAATGCACCTCCTGGCATCTTTAAGAGGTACTCTGTCAGGGAATAGAGCATGTTGTACCAGAATGTTTCTATAGTTTTGGGTTGGTTTTATTCATTTTCTTGGAATACAATCCCTAAAAAATACCCATTTGTTAAAAGACTGCAACTTTCTCTCTTTTCTCAGTGGAAAGTCTCTGCTGAACTTCGATAAATAGGTTTCTGATGGTTGGAAGAGTTTTGATCTGGAGATACTGAAAAAACCAAAGAACAGCTGCTAAATTCTTAAGCAACAAATCTGACTAGAAAATGAATCAAAACTACCTCCAGAAGGACTGTATAGTTTAAGGGATTAATGGATTTGCACATCTCAATCAGTGGCTCACACCCAGCACAGGTTAATAACAAGAAATTCCTACCCTCTAGTGAATGTCTGAATAAGTGCAGTGCATTCTCTAGGAGACACCTGGGCACTAATGTCTTGAAGATTCCATGCATTTTTAACATTTCTTCATGAAATCCACTGTGTAAATCACATCTGAGACTCTTTCTGCTGTTACCTCTCTACCCTTTAGTTCATCTAGTTTAAGCAAGCTCAGCTACCCTGTGTCAGCATCCCGTGGCCTCTGAGGTGTGTGAAATAACACCAGTGGGATCACTCAGCCAGAGACAGAATCACAGACACCCACAGACTTCTCTGGGACCAGAGTCAAGCTCTAAAATAACAAAATGAACATCACCAGCTGAGGGAAAAACACACATGCCTTCCCACAAGGTCCTGCAGAGATTGATTAGATAATGGCCCAAATTCCAAACACTGTCATTCCTCGTGAGTTTAGTGTTTATAAAGCACTGTGAGTGCCATTTGTGGTAAGTAGTGTGAGAACACACCTGTCACAGCTGGGGCTGGTGTTAAGCGATCAGGCAGAAGTGCTGAACGTGTTAATGGAGCTGGCTAGATAATTGAAGCCATTTTTTCTGCTGGAAAATACCACCTCACACATCAAAACCTAAACAATCCAGGCACTTCCCAGTGTAAACATCTTCAGAGTGTAAGAGAGTGGCTGATCTACTTAAAGATCTCGACCATTTTTTTTATGGAGTTTGCTTTACTCAATGTTCATGTTAATATAAGCCTGACCCAACTGTTGGCAAGTAACTGGTTGGAATTTGCATTTTTTTTCAGAGGATATTGATTTAAACACCCTGGTAAGAATCATCTCTTTCTTTTTTTTTTTTTTTGGCTTTTTTTTTTCTTCCACTAAATAGTTGATTTTCTCTGCAGCCCTTACCATTACCTAAAGCTCAGTGGGAGGATTCTTTCCTAAAAGAGCTATTAGAAGGATTTCTACTGGAAATAAAACACCCACCACCACCACCAGTTAAAGTTTGGGAAGCCAGACCATGCAGTCCTTCTTCACTCTCGTGCATCTCAATAGTAATTTTACAAGAAAAAGGGTTGAAGAAAGGGGCGTGTACTGAAGATGTTTCCAAGCTGCCTCAGCTGCATGTCCTGGGCTGTTTTGCACTCTTTTTAATGTTTTTCAACATAGTATGTTTTACTGTGTGGTGAGACTCCACCTTTAGCACTACATCCAGCTCTGGGGCCCCAAACACAGTAAGGGCACTGACCCGTTGGAGCAAGTCCAGAGTCTAGAGGAGGCCACCAAGCTGATTAGAGGGATCGAGCACCTCTCCTGTGGGGAAAGGGTGGGAGAACTGGAATTGCTCAGCCTGGAAAAGAGAAAGCTTTGCAGTGACCTATTTGTAGCCTTCCAGTACCTGAAGGGAGCCCACAGGAAAAATGGACAGGGACTACTTCCAGGCACCTGGACTGACAGGACAAATGGGAATGGTTTTAAACTGACAGACAGTAGGTTTAGATTAGATATTAGGAAGAAATTCTTTACTGTGAGGCTGGTGAGGCATTGGAATTGCCCAGAGAAGCTGTGGATGCCCCATTCCTGGCAGTGTTCAAGGCCAGACTGGATGGGGCTCTGAGCAACCTGGGACAGTGGAAGTTGTCACTGCCCACGGCAGGGAGGTTAGAATGAGATGATATTTAAGATCTCTTCCAACACAAACCATTCTATGATTCTATGGTAATGTGGAAAGAGAATTATGCTCATTTGGAATGAGCACTTAAGGACTGGACAGCCTGAGTCAGCTAATTATAGGGGATGGTCTCCAAATAAATGAAGAACAGATCTGTATTTACATTGGACCAAACGAATATGAAGGCCTTTCTTTTGATTTCAATAGGCTTTGGGAGATGCCTCTGCTTTGGAAATTTGCCTGGTACAGTTGATCCATTGGCTTTTCAAAAAGCTTTTATTGCCTTTCAAAGAAGCATGAAAACAAGTGAAGCCCCTTGAAAACAAACAAATCAAACAAACAAATAAACAATAATTAATAGCAAAAGAACCCTCCAGAGCAGCGAATCTGGATTTCTGAGTCTGATCATACTGTGGCATCATTTGGTCTATTATGGCAGAAGCAGTAACTCAGATATTTGTATTTTTGTTTTTCAGTATTTAACTTTTGTTTTTGCTTCTTTTTGAAAGATACCCACTTACCCAACATGAACATTTTTCTCTTAGTTCCCTGTAAATGCCGGATAGGGCAATTATCCTAATCTTGCATTGATGTGTGATGTTTCACTTGTAAGGAGACTAATCTAAGCCAGCCAGACTCTGCATATAAAAGCATTTATAGCTGTCAAATCTAATGCAAGTCAAGTGATTGATCTTCTATGTAGCAGCTGCAGCGTCCTCCAGAAAGTAATTTAATGTGCGACCTGTGGTAAATCCATAGAAATAATGTTGCTTAGATGCTCATTTTACTTCCCTTTTTCCCTTTGGTTTGTTTAAACACAATGGGCCAAGAGAGGATAATAAGGTTGTAGAAGCAAACATGAGAGGAGAACTTGTCTCAACAGGTGCAACACTATTCCAAAGGAGCTGGAATGGATTGAACATTCAGAGAATCTCACCTATTTTGAGGATTTTGTGTTCCCCCCAATCTCAAGCTGTAAGTATTTTCCTGACAGTGTTTTGGCTGTTTGTCTCCTGTATAACAGATGCTGCAAATGACTGCATTGTCAGTAGCTTGTGGATTCAGTGCTCCTGGAACCCCTGAAGAAATCACTAGTAAAAATATCTTGTTCTTTGTCTTGTCATACAGCTGCTCTCAGTTTTGGCTCGCTGAAATACCAAATAGAGCAAATCATCTGTCAGGTTGCAGGTGAATTTAAGACTCTAATCTGCCTCCTGTGCATGCCAGAGTGTAGGTGATAAACTATAAATAAGCACCCCAGATCACAGGACTGAGGTTCTCTGTGAGACTGAGGTCCTAAAAGTGTCTTGCTCTTTTCAAGCACAAAATCATCCTGCCTATGACCCTGTGCTACAGGGGAACACCATTAATATCACATAACAGCATATGACAAAAAGATCAGTTAAAGATCAATTCTAAGTGTTTTAAATCCTTCATTCTCTTGAAGTTTACTTGCATATTAATGGCTTGTAGAGCAAAGCTAATAAGCCAAAAATGGGGTCATTTAAATTAGGGGATTCTCCAAAATAATCCCTCTGGTTTAAAAAAATGAAACTAAGCATTTGTTCAACATTTCTTATTCTCCAGAGCTTTTATAATGGTCCCTAGATTTAATGCACTCACAATTTTCTTATTTTCTGCACATTTGAGGCAGTGACGTCCAAAAATACTGAAGCTGTCTGGGTACATCTGTGCAAAATGCTGTCATTGCATATGTGCAGGAAGGCTTTTTAACGTGATTTTGTTAAGGCTGCTTTTCATATGATTTGAATAGTTCAAAGGGCTACGTTGTGTTACCGAATCTAAATTGCACTTGGGTAACACTGAGCGTGATAGGTAGAAACCAGATAAAAGAAGCCACAAGCTGACTCTGTTGGTATTGTTTGAGAAGGTCGTAAATGCTGTTCGGTCCAGGTGCCTTCAATTATGCAAAACTTGGAGTACCTTCTAAAGAATAAAAATGGTGCCTGTGTACTTTTACTGGCAAAGGGTTCAGGAAAAGAATAGCTGGGAATTACAAGGACTGCAGTTAACCAGGGAAAGGAAGAGAGAATAGGTACGGCTGAGGTTGATATGAATCCCACCATACTACTGGTGGGAAAGTTACTGGTGGATCTGAAAGGGGGATCCTCATGAGCTGGTGGGGAGGGTCTCAGGTGCAAGACAGTGACTGGAAGCATCTCTCCAAGGTAGGGGCATGGCTTAGCCATTCTTTTTCCATTCTACTGATCAGAAATCTGGCTAGAAAGCAGATGGACTGACCCTATTTCATTGCCCTCAGCACATGTACTGGTATCGAGAGAAGCCCACCTGATGTGGAGGGAGATCTCCACTCACTCTGGACCTGCTCATGTATAAACAGGCCAGGAGACTTAGCCCTGTGGTCTTGAATACCTCTCCAGCAACCTCCAGAGAAGTTATATTATGTCTTACATGTCTTTGGGTCTTGCATCTCTCATTACCTCCCTCACATGAGAAAGAATAGAAGGCCTTTCATCTTTCAGAGGTGTTGAGTGAAGGGAGAGAACAGTAGTCAGCAGAAGGAGAGATGTAGCAGCTATCAAGTGCCTGATTTTATATCCTCTAATAACCCACTGACTGTGGTTTGCCTATACAGCTGCAAGGAGTGTCAGTCAGCAAAGATTAGCTCTTTTTCTAATGTCTTTACTACTCATCCTAATAGCTCAATAGCACATGCCAGCAAGGGAGTGGTGGAAGCGCTGGAAGGCGGAAGAGAAGGAGCAGTGCGTGTTGAGGGGAAATTCCTGTAGAACAAGGGAGAAGTACCAGTTTTCCCCAGCTGGCTCCCTGCAGACCGGAAACAGAAGCACATTCCCAGCAGAGCTCAGGTCCCTTTGTGCAGACCCATCCTCCTCTTCCCCTGAGAGCAGACAAGGCCAGAGGGAAATGGCCGTGTGATGGCCCCCAACACATGACTGGTGGCTTGGGGCAAGAGGCTTTGCTGCTCCTTGTGCCGCTCCACATGCCAGACAGAGACTGAGATGCGAAGTTCAAGTCTCCTGATGTTCTCTAAGTGAACTACCTGCATCAGGTAGTCATAATGAATCTTGCCAGTCAGCTAAAAGGGCACCTTCAGGCCAGAGGGAGAACTTCACTTGCTCAGCTTCCGAAGGCAAACACATGTTTATGAATTTTAAACTGACTATGTTTGTTAGTCATATTATTGGGTATTCATACTTTTATCTAAAGCCAGGATCACCACATTCCAGAGCTCAAAACTGAGAGATTAGGAACAAGCCCTAGTGTTTGCCACACCTTAATTTATATGTTTATAAAAGAAGGAATGCCTATTACACTCTTGGTTGCTGGACAGCAAATATGCCTTAATGATAGAACTGGCCTCTGTTCACCAAGCAAATAAATAAATGCCATAAATCTAATTTAGTGGTTATTTAGAAAAAATTCAAATCAATCAAAATGTTATCTACTCATTTAAAACCAAACAGAGGGACAGTGCCCAGTACAAAAGGTACACCTCTAGGTTTATGCCTCAAAAATTAATAAGCATTAATTCTGCATTAAGGTGCATGATACCGGCTGGCTGCACCATTTTTCAGCTGCACTTCTCTTTCACATTCCATCAAAAGAGCAACCAAAGTGATGGAAAATAGCTTGAAGATTGGAATATATCTTCATCAGATGAATGATGCAGTCACTGCCTGTTGTGCTGCCTGACAATGAGGGCAGACCTGTGATGCTCAGATTTTCACTGTCAGCAGGATAAATCACTTTACAAGCTTAAAGAAAAGAAACAGACCTAATAACTGTGTAAGATGTTTGCACAAATCATAAATATTCATTTGTAGAGCTCTCTGATTTTCAGAACAAAAGAAAATCCTGATTACATTTACATATATTCATTTCATATATTTATATATTCATTTCCACCTTCTAAAATAATCTTTCATATATGTGTGTGACTTCTGCATACACATTGAGAGATGCCATGCACATAGTTATTTCATTTTACATTCAGCAATCAAGAATTGTTTCAAAGTGACATTCTTGCAGCTGGCAATAATTAATATCTTTATTTCTATCTTAAAAAAAAAACCACAACTTTTTTCATCAGTCATATATAGTTTTGAAAAATCCAGATCCTGCAATCCATGTATAAACATACTACTCCCACTAAAATCAACATTATTTCCTATTTTCTGAAGATAAATTACAGGACTGAGCCTTGAGTTACATTCATGCAGGAAAGGAAGAAACATTTTTTAATTAGGGATAAGGATTTGAGGGAAAATGCTGGATACACCTGAAACCATGAAGAAATATGAGTACATATTTTGATATTTATATTTGCTATTTGTATTTTATTTTAAGGATTGTTTAAGGCATTTGACTGCAATCCAATATGCAGAAATAAACTGCATGTTCTTTCTCTTCCATTAACTTTTCTTTTTATCCCTCAACCAGCTACATTTTCTTCTCTTTGTATAATAATAATAACAAAATAGTACAAGTATAAGAAATAAGGGTCTGAAAATGCAGGAAATTGAGGGCAATTTTGTGAAAAGCAGCTGGAATTCTAGATCTGTAATACTGGCTCTAATTTGCTCAATTTTGCATTTAACCTGTCGGTCTTCAAAAGCACTTTCTTTTCTACAGAGAAAAATAAAATAGCTCCTGAAGTTATTACTAAGCTGACAGCATGAGAGAATTTTGAAAAAGTTTGCTGATTAAAGTGCATCTGAAGGAATCCTGCACTCAGGTAGGTGACTAAGGTGTTGCTGTTGTGACTGGAAGTTCCTGAAGCTGGCTGGCTGCGTGGAAGTCAGTGAGTCAACAAGAAGAATAATTAAAAAAAGAGCTAACAGATAACCCCATATTACACCTTAATCACACAATTTATTATGGCAAGATAACTCTGGAAAAAGAGAGACAGCCAATGTGAAATATTAATCCTGGGTACCTGGATGACATCTA
This sequence comes from Campylorhamphus procurvoides, assembly GCA_013396655.1. Taxonomy (NCBI): domain Eukaryota; kingdom Metazoa; phylum Chordata; class Aves; order Passeriformes; family Dendrocolaptidae; genus Campylorhamphus; species Campylorhamphus procurvoides. The sequence goes on from WBMV01004568.1 coordinate 1,479,440, forward strand.
GTAGGACCTAATGTGGATCCATGAATTTAAAGATTGATGTCGATGTTGACCCAGCAGACTTTAAAGGTTTCCCGCCTAGTTAATCTGGATTAGATCCTGATTCCTTAACCACGGTAAGACAAGGATAACCATTTCAGCTAAGTTACATCATCGGGTTTATGATGTGGTTGTATAGAATACATTATTCCTCAATTCTACTCTAAAAGTCACAAAGGTCTTGAAGGCCTTACCCAACATTTTTAGTGCTGAAAATGACCATTCATTAGTGGTGATGTGGAAGACACCTCCACCCCACATTAGTTAACCTTTGGGATTTTCTGGTATTCTGCAGGAAAAAAGGTAACTACTAGTGAACACAAAAACTGACCTAGGTAGAACTGGAGTTCGATTTGGGGTGACTGTTCTCTTATTGCTGATTTAGGTGGAAATTTTGCATTTAAAACCCACTGAGAAAGATAGGACCTTGCAGTGGCACTCACCCCATCACTATCTTAACTCTGTTTATTTTACTGAGGTTTTGCACTTACATTATCTTGCTCTCCCCAGAATACCATGTATATCAAGGCAACATTCATCAGGTGAAAACACCTGCTTTGGATTTACACATATGAGGAGTGTGTCTCAACAGCAGTCCTACCACTCTGTTGTGAAATACAGAACCACAGAACAAACCAGGCTGGCAGGAAGCTCTGGAAAGCATCCATCTCTGCCCCTGCTCTGAGCACCCAAAACACCGAGTTAGACTGGATTCCTCAGGGCCTTGTCCATGTTCCTGTTGAATCATTTTGAGGATGGAGATTCCACAGCCTTTCTGGGAAACCTATTCCAATGTTTCACCACTCCCATGGTGAAAGTATTTTCCTAATATTTAGCTGGAATCTCTCTTTTCGCAGCTTGCTTTTGTTGCCACATATCCTGTTGCTGCACACCTCTTGAGGAGTTTGGCTCCCCCTTCTCCACAGGCACCCACTAGGTAGTTTCAGACAGCATTGAGGACTCTCCTTGATCTCCAGGCTGAAAGGCCCCAGCTCTCCCTGCTTCTCCTTGCACATCATGAGCTCCAGCCTCAGCCAGCTTGGTGGTCTTCTGCTGGACTTACCCCAGTTTGTCCATACCTCTCTTGTACCAGGAGATCCAAAACTGGACCCAGTACTCCAGATGTAGCTTCAGAAAACTGACCTGAAACTAGTTTGCTTTACAGTTTCATGTCACTTCTTAACTGGGAGTAGAGACTGACACGCACCTCGCTGCAACCTCATTTCAGGTAATTGCAGAAAACAATAATGTTCCCCTGGGCCTCCTTTTCTCCAAGCTAAATAGCTCCAGCTCCATCAGCTGCTCCTCAAAGGACTTGTGCTCTTCACTAGCTTAATTGCCCTTCTTTGGACATGCTCCAGCCTCTTTGGACACCCTCCAGCAGGGAGTTTCCAGGGAAGGTCTGTCATAGGCACTGCCTGCTCAGGAGCATGGGCAAACTGCTGCAAGTCCCAGTTTGTGCACTGTGTTATCCCAGCAGGATCCTGATCACACTTGGGATATCTGAATGCAGCCTCTGGACCTGGACAATTGGCAGCTCACTCCTCATGGCATTCTGCTGCCCAAATCCACGGATATCCTCCGCTTTTGTCCCTGCATTGAACAAGTGTTATGATAGAAATAAATGAGCTGTGCTCCATCCCAGGAAAAGGTCTGGCCAGCTGTAAAACATGTTTTGAAAGCTTCCTTTAGAACCGCAAAAAGGTGTTGGTTATTTTTCACTCTGTCCAATACTAAGACTAAAATGCTGCGTGACAGAGAATCCTGATTTGTTCTTCCCTAGTCCTGAACTACATCTGACTCTGCTGGAAAGGACAAGGGTGAAGTAGGAATTCTCTTTTCTGTATAAAAGATCTATGCTTAAAGAGTTCATATAGCACAAGAACATATTAAATTTTAAAAAAAACAAACCTCATAAGAACAGAGAAGAAATATAAACTTTGCAGAATATAAGACAGCCACCTCATGACACCAAAGCAGTGTAATTGGCATGAACTGGCACGAGGCACGTGTTTCACTTATCCAGTCTGGGTCTGGCCTGTGTTTCAATTGCTGTTCCCATTCCAAATAACAGAAAGCTGTTATAAATGCCAGGCAAATAACTTTTGTTTGGACCTTGGAATTAATTTGTTTGTCCAAGACTGACTAACACTTCTCAGGAAGGTTGGGCTCTACTGGTGCTGGCTGGTAAGGAGTTAACTTTCTTCCTGGTGCTTTCCAGTTCCTCTCTTTGGCCTCCTAATTTTCCTGTAGCATTTAACAGCTCATGTCTAATAACCTGTGGCTGAGAGACCTTAAAAAACCTTGAAATAAGGGACATTCAGATAAGACCTTAAGATAAGATAGGACCCTAAAATAAGCTAGGACCAAGGCAACACAGCCCTGGTGGGTGGGAAGGTAGAGGTGGAGGGGGGCATCCCAACGAGGGGGCTGTGGGGCTCAGCTCTCTGCTGTGGAGGGGAGGCTGAAGATGGGGTTGGGATTGCAGAATGTGTTTGTAATTCAGGGTGGTGGGTGCTGCCAGCCTTGGGCATGAGGAAACAACCCCACCTCTCCACAATGACAGAGATAAGATAACAAGCCCTTGATAGCCTGATATGCCATAACTATGTTTATCTCAGACTCCCCTCAGCTGCTGTGGAGGGGTCTCCTAAGCACAAGACATTTCCTCTGACCTTTCCATTGCAGATAGGAGCCATGCTGCCACTGCATGCTGGGCTCTGTCTCACCATCCATATGGACACCAGTGCTCCTCTTCCCCTTGGGACACTTCCACTGGTTGTGGAAGGCCCACGAGCCTTCCCAAGGGTAGCTGTGGCTAGCTGGATTTAAAGGTAGTGTGTAGACTGACAGGACAGAATCCTCCAGTGATGCTCCACACAGTGTAGTTCTCTGAAGGACATACATACCTAAAGGCTTTTTTTCTGGAATTTACCTGGTTTCCTACAGAATACCTTGTCCTATTATTGTCTTTGTGCTTCAAAATATCAGACAATTTCTATCCACTTATGGTAACAAATGAAAACAAGGTGTAACCAATAAAGTTCAAGCCACCAATAAAGTTCCTGGCATCACCTGAAGAGCTTGTGCACCAGCACGAGACCGTGACGCATTGGTTTTGTCATTTAATCCCATGCCAATAAGCCTCCTTGTTAGATGTGCCCATAAAGATAAACAGAGAATAAATCATGCCTCTATGGCCTGTCCTCTTACTCTGGAGACTATGAATGTCCCTAAGCAACCCCACCCTGACAGGCAAGTACTTGCCAGGGAGAGGGCTTACCTGGCTGAGCCCTCCTGTATGAACACAGCATCATCTTTTCTAGACCAATGAAGGTTAAAATCTTCACTTGATTTTCTGTTTTGCCACTTCCCCCCTACCCACCAGGCCTTCATGTCTTCATTACATAGGTGTGAATGCCCTGAAAGTGTGTCATCATGTGCAGTTCCAGGGGAGGATTTGGAGAGATATCAGTGACCTCAGCATTTGCCTGCCAGCTCTTCAAGGGGCACGGCTCTGCTGGCAGAAATGGGACAGTTATGATTAGCTGTATCAGCTGTGAATGTGGCACAAAATATCCCCAGGCCATGATTTGTTGTAAGAGGGCTAAAGGGAGGTCACAGAACTTTATAATCTGACATGCCATAAATGCAAAATGACTGTACATATTACTGACTTCCTTTACAGTATTACTTAAGCACAGGCATAGGTGCCACTGATATCAGTGTCTGTCAAGTCAGAGACTTCTGAAATCAGAGTTGTTAGGTCACAGTGCTTGATTAACATTGAACCATGCGATAACGAAGGGAGGCTTCTCTGAAAGCACTGAGATACTTCAACGGAGCCTACCAGGAAGAGAATTGCTGCCGGAAGTGTAAAGCAAACCAACGCCAATTCTAGTGAGGCAGTTTTGGCTAAGTCACACTACCTGACTGCTGGGACCAGCTCAGAGTGCACTGAGGGACAGTCACTAGGAACCTTGATGTGTTGTGCCCTGCATCCACCCTGCAGCTGGGTTTTTTCAGGATTAGGTTCCCAAACTGTCAGCATCCAGACATTGAGGTGCCCTAACTTCCCAAACACTCCAAGCACTCATGCTGCATCCAACATTTTGCAGGCTGTCTCTGTGAAATAGCCTGCATTGAGCATAAACATAAATGAGATACTTCCATTGTAACATTAAAATAAATGGGGATTTCTTTGAAACCCTTGAAGTGAAACTCTTCAGTTCCCCCCAGTACAGCAGGTAAAGCTAAATCCTTTATCATTTAAGGACATGTCAGTTCAGCAGACAACCTGGAATAACCATGAACTGGAGGCATTTCAATTCTTGGTCATTACCCTCTTCCCCATGATACACCATGAAGTCTGCAGTGGGGTGGCAAGACTTCCAAAAAATCTCATAGTGGTTTAAAACAGCAGCACATCCCAAGAAGGAAATTACTCAGGTGATGATTAAGTGCACCAAGGTAAGGATGGGCTCTCAGCATATGTGTCAGCACCAGCTATCACATCAACCCTCTCCATGGAATGAGGAGGACAGTTGTGGGGCACAGAAGAGTCACTGCACCACAGCAGAGAACAAAAAGATACCTAGGGATGTGAACACTGAAGAAGCCATAAGCTGTGGCTGCCCCATCCCTGGAAATGTTCAAGGCCAACTTGGATGGGGCTCTGAGCAGCCTGGTCTGGTGCAAGGTGTCCCTGCCCACAGCAGAAGTGTAGAATGAGATGATCTTTAAGGTCCCTTCCAACCCAAACTATTCTGTGATTCTGTCATTCTGTGAGTGCTAAGGTTGGACAGAGTCACCCCTACAGAAAAGATTGTCACGTTCAGATTGTTGTGGAGGCATGGAAAAGAAACTGGAGCTGTGGAAGGGACTGCACAGCTTACCTGCAGCTATGGATTTCCTAGCTGAACTTCTGTCTTGGAGATCAGTCTTGCACACTCTTTGCCAGTAGCTGTGTTTGATGCTCTGTCATCTTGAAAGATGTCATTCTTTCCTCACTGCTGCAGGACCTCTGTATGAATTTACAATCTTTACGCACATAACTTCTACCAATTTCAGGTACCTTGTCTATCTGATGGAGAACTGAAGCAACATGATTGGCCTTGTCAGTTTTACATCTCCATTCACTATGACAAGACTGAAATATTTCACAGCTTTAGGACATTTCAAGAAAGGATAAACCTGATGCTTGACAGTGCTAGCTAAAAACATTCAGAATCCAGTGGATGTACATCCAAGTTTCGACTTGTGTAGCCAACACATATGACTCGGTCTGCATATTTTCCTCAATGACACAATATCTTTTAGTATGTGCTACCTGAGATTTTTGGAAATGATATAACTCCTCCATTTTTTTAATGGTTTTAATTAAAACTTTTTAATTAGTTGTTTTAATTAATTATAAGTCACTTAAGTCACTTTTAGTTAGCATTTAGCAAAGTTGTCATAAGCTGCTATTGTGGGAACGCAGCTTGGGAAAATTACTGAAACTTTCAGTTTTGATAGACTAACACTGATATGCTTCAGTGAACAAAGCCTGGGAGAGAAATAAGTGTTGTTGAAGTCAGACATCGAGAATGGACTACAAGGTCATTTTGCAGAAAACAAAAAACAAAGAAGAGACTATAAAAACACTCGGTATTTGTGTTGAAAAGTCCCTACTGGAGGGAAAATATACTAAAAAGAATAAATATGGACTAATTAGCATAAACAGCAAGGAATCAATAACCAGTAGAAGATAGAATACTAATTAATGAAGGGTAATTATGCAATTTAGAACTAATGAACATTAATTTCTTTGCTAAAAATGCATTAATAGGTGGAAAAGTTTTGTATCAGCGTCTGTGTGGAGGCCAGGATTTTGTCAGCCACATGCACACCTCCCAGCCAACAATAAAGTAATGCCTTACTCATTATCACTAAAAAGACAGTGTTAGACAGTTCTATTTATCCCGACAATTTTGGAGGATTTTGGCAACCAGATGTGTTTGAAGGAGAATGATGATTGGCCTCAGCTGACCAAGGTATCAAGTTGAGAAGAGGATGATGATCCTGAATTGGAGGTTGCAGAGTAGAGACAGAAACAGAAAAGTCAAATTTTTCAGGTCATTTAAAGCAACAGAAAGAAATTACTCAGCCAGGCAAGGATATAGATGGGAGAAGGTAGATCAGACACAGAGACAGGAGGAGCTGGACAGAAGCAGCCCAGGAATGCAGTGTCCAGGTGCCCAGAGGTATTTTGCTCAGATCATGGAGAACCCCAAAACTCCAGGTCTGGCACTGACTGCCTTGCCAGAAAACATCTGTGAAACCCGCTGGTAACCTGTGCAATCCGTTGGGATGGACAGCAGGGCCAGAGATCAGGACAAGGACAACTTGACCTTGGGAGAATCTCCTCAGAACCTGTTGCAGAAATCAGGCAACAGATACCAGAATCCTGATTTTTATATAAATATATATTTAAATATACACACCTGGTGTATATATAAATAGATATATAGATATCAATAAAAAAGAAAATCAAACTTGGGAAGGGAATTTGACATGGCCTTCTTTAAAACTGTGCCTTTTTGGATAATGTAGCTATAATAATGTACTTTTTATGCCACTGTAGTTAGGATAGTTTTAATAACAGCTTTTCCCTGCAAGATGCTGAATACTCTCTTTTTCCATAACTTATTGCAAGTCAAGATGTTGCACTCTCACAGGGATGGGCATTATTTTCCAAGTATAGGCAGCATTTTTGAAGGACAAATTTCAGCTTCATTCCCTTGGATTACCATTATCCATGGTGAAAAGATAAGGTAGTACAGAAAGCAATTGAGATGAGTTAAAAGAATTGCAATGTATTTGGCTACCGAATTGCTTCTGTTTTACACCTTGGCAATTTCTGTTGTGAATGATTAATTCAGGTCCGAGTCACTAGATTAGGCAAATGTGCTGACTCAAAACATAAGAGGAATGAAGGAGGAAATGAAAGGGAATAAGCATAGTAAATATGCAAAACATTTTACAATAAGATTATTTCTGCCAGGTCAAGGCAATAAAGTTTTACTAGCTTGGGCTACATGCATATGGCTGGAATGATGACTGCAAAACAATCCTTGGAAATCTCTGTATTTGGATTAATACAGACATTCAGAATAACACAGAAAGTGGTGCCTTTATGCCTTCGAACATACTATGTATTCCTGAAGCAACAAGAGTGAAATCTGCTGAGAGATGACAGATTTTTAAGGACTTACACCTCAAGGTATGAAGCAATGGCTTCGGTGTTCAGTCTGGGAGCAAGAGGGAAATGTTGAGCTCCTCGGCACCGAGAGATTCCCTAACTCCTACCTGAGCACCAGGATCCAAGTGTTCCTTGTACCCTCACTGACTCACTTGATTACCTCCTGGAACGACTCCCCCATCTCCTCTTGTCCCTAGTTACAGGGAACATCCCTCTGGAGCATACTTTCCATGGCTTCAGCCCCACCTGGCCCTGCAGAACTGGAACTCATAGTTTACTGATGGCACAGGTCACATTCTACAGGCAATAACTGTGTAAGGGCAGCTTTACAGGCAGCACAGGTGAGAAGATCATTTCTCTCTGATGGCAGGCTGCCAGTACTGCAGATAAAAGAAAGGAGGGGAAAAACACAATCATATATGATTGGCTTTCTGGAGATTGGATTAGAAAGAGGCAAGTACAGAAGCTGGTAACTGTCCTTACTCCTTGTGAGTAATCCTGACCCCTCCGGTGTTTCTTGGCAGTGTATGTCTATGTACTCATTTCTAACCAGGTATATCTGGTACTCAGCTCCTATGACCAAACCCAAGTTGTTAGTTATGATAATAAAAGGAACTGGAACATTGGTACTCTTGGGAAATTCCCGAAAGTCTGCTTCATTTTAAAACAAGATTTGCATGAAGGTTTTCGAGTTGCAGATATTGAAGGGCTGAATATATCATAGGAGGCTCTCAATAGGAATAGTGAAGCCACTGGATGTTTGAGTCAAAGAATGTAAAAAAGAGTAAATGAATTTGTGGCTATTGAAAGGAAAACTGAAAATACTGAGTATTGTAAAATGCTTTGACTCAAAACGAACTATTTATTTTAGTGTGATACATTAACTTTGCTTAAGGTCTCTTTAAATAAAAGTGGCACTTTCTGTTTGAAAAACATTAATGACAATTTCCACAGATTCAAACTTTTACAAAAAAACACCCCCAACCATTTAAAACCAGATAATTAATGGTGAACTGCCTCTTTCCCAAGAGTGGCTTTTATTTCTATGAATCTGCATATTCTGGGAAAAGATTTAAATATCTCCAACTCCTTCTGGGCATGAAATACACAGGATTTAAGCCAACATTAAGTATCTATTTTAAGTTTGTGATTTTTGCTGTATGTACTCTTCTTATGGAGACATATAACACCTTTAAAATTATTTTGCCTCTAAGTGCCTCTGGTTTTAAGGTTCCTCAGCTGAAATTAGAAAATCTTCAAAACACCAGTTCCTTAACATCACAAGATCCAAGCATTTGGAATTGATTTGCACTTTATAAAATTTCTGGCTGTTGTATACTTGATAAAATGAAACAAAAATATTTAATCCACATAAAATAAGATATTGCTTTTGTATTAATAAAAGGTATTTTAAGATGCAGCTTTTTCATTGAAATGTAAAATAGCTTCCAATGAAGTTTAACTTATAGCATAATCACATTAAGCATATTTTATGGCAACATATAATGTTCATTCTTGTCATTGTCCACAGTTACATTTTGACTATTACCTCATTACTTTATCTGGAGAGCCAATAAATGACCAATGATGTGCATTTTTCATGACTCTGCATTTCAGTTATTTATTAAGTTACCTCTAATATGTCAGTTGTCTTTATCAGCTATGGGAAAAATCAATATCTGATAGGACTTCACAGCATGTAGCAAAGTATATAAGCATGAGGTTTGTAATGCTCAGTCTCAATTTGACACTTCAGACCATCTGACTAAGAAGTGCCTCTTGAATCCTCATCATTTCCCTGTTATCTGATTTGCAGGAATCCAAGACTCAAGCAATGATGTCCAACTCCGGTGAGACAGAACTCATACACATGTTTAAGGGCATTCCCTTCACCACCAGGTCTTCTCCAGAACTTTTAAAATCCTTGGATGCTTTTGTTGCTAGAGAAGATGACATCCTTTTGGTTTCCTATCCCAAATCTGGTAAGTTCTACTTTTAAATGTTACTTGCAGTAAGTCTCGATGTTATGTTTCATGCTCTCTGCTTAAACTGCTTGGGAAATATCTGTGTAGAAGAAACACAAAAAGATGTTTGAGTATGTGAGTATATTATTCTGTCAGTAAATATGGGCCATTTACCTACACTTTGATTCTGTAATTGAAAATAATCCCAGGTCTTTTCATATTGGAATGCAAATAAATATTCCTTACTTGTAAGCAAAATCTGTACTTGAAAGATTTTTCTGAGGACTTTCCACATTCAATTATGAGCAAGTCAACAGTTGTATTAAGTTATTTGTATGGCTCTTGGCTGTAGATTTATTAATTCCTTACCCCCTCTCCACCTGCCTCTCTTGCACACAGAATGACACACCAAAGGGAAACCTCAAACAGTACTTTCCAAATATACAGACTCAAGTTACTATAAGGAAAAAAAACCCAATCAAACAAACAGGCTATTGTAAAATAAACGATAAAAATAATATAACCACCTCTCAGCTGACAGACAGTTTGTCTAACGAGATTGTTTTGGTACTATTAACACTTCTCACAGAGTTACTTTGTACTTCAGCTATAACCCTAATTTTTCAACTGTTTATGTATTTGGAGCCACTTGAATTATTCAGTCACGTAAAGTTTCTTGAATATGGGTGATTGGAAGTATCACTTGTTCACAAGAAATCTGCTTCTATATGAAAAATGCATGTACCACATATTTTCTCAGTCATAAACATTCCTTTTTTTTTCCTTGTTTGTTTTCTTAAAATTACTTTTCTGCAGGCACCCACTGGCTTGCAGGAGTTATAACAAAGCTTTATGATACTCAAGTTACATTAACATCTCCCATTGAATTTGGAGACATTTCCAAACTGGAGGAGCTGAATAATGTCTCATCAAAGAGAATCATCCCAACACACTTAGACTACAATATGTTACCTCCCAATTTTAAGAACAAGAAATGCAAGGTAAGGCAAAAGTCACACAAAAGCAGTAAGATATGTTAAGTGTCTGCTAGGAATCTATTTTGTCCTGTTGATCCTTAGTAAGTTTTGAATGATTTGCAGTTTCCAGAAGTGGTTTGCATTGAATTTTGGAGACACAGTTGATCAGCTGCATAAGCAGAGATGTGGACTGGGACTGGGTTCTGCTCCTTCCCCACTGCTCCCAGGGGCTGATTTGTACCCCAGACACTACACAAAACAGAACATCAACTCCTTTCAATCAGAAATCTCTCATTAGGGGTGGGGGTTTGCTCATGGCCTCATTTCCTAGTGTCTTAGAAAATAGTTATCTTGGGTACTTACGGGCTGTTCTGGGCTTGAAGGTACTCTGCCCCTCCTGCTGAAGCTTTGTGAAGAACCCATAAAGATACTGGGCAAACAGAAGAGAAATTAAATGTGGCAAGCAGATTCAGATCACAGTTTTGAGTTCATAAAATCATAGAATCACCTGGGTTTGAAGGGACCTTAAAGATAATCTAGTTCCAACCCACCAAGCTGTGGGCAGGAACACCTTCCAGTAGACCAGTTCCTCCCATGCTAATGGGGGAGGTCTTTAAAAATAAGCTATGGGTCTCAGATTTTATATTAAAATTTCAAAATTTCAGGATTACACAGATCCAGACTTATGGGACAAAACAATTGGAACAAAAGGCCAAAATTTATGTTTTGCTGCTGTCCTATGAATGGTAATTAGTAAATGTTTTCATACGAGATATATAAGAGATTGTAAACTGACTCATGAGTTAAAATTAATACAGGCTTTCTCATAAAGCATAAACATTACTCAGCTGTGGTAAACGCACCTCTTTTCCCATGGAATTGTTTACCAACCACTACAGACTCCTGCCTGAGACAAATACATTTCTAATTTAGTGGCTTGGTCACTGAGGGAGGAATCCTAAAGAAAAGGGCTTCGCCACTGCAAACTCCCTGTGAAAATGCTATATTTACACACAGAGCTTCTCTAAACTAAAGGAAGGATATTATCATTAATAACTATATCATCTTCATTTACAGATGATCTACATCAGCAGAAACCCAAAAGACACTGCAGTTTCCATGTACCATTACTACAGAGACAACCCAAACCTTCCCACTATAGATACCTGGACTGCTTTCTTTGACTTGTTCTTAAAAGGGAATGGTAAGAACAAATGTTTTCTCCTTGCATTTTACATTAGCTTATTATGCACAGAAAGAGTTCAGAAATGTGAACTGTGTGAAAACTCCTTATTAGCTGGGGGGCTGGGGGTCTCAGGATAAATTCTAATGCCAAACGAAACAAGAGCAGATGGCAAGATTTCCTCTTCACCCCTGCCATAAGCAGCTGCATCTTTCCAGCTCTTTGCAGGTTCTTGCTGTTCTCTACAGACCTGTTAAAAAGCCAGTTCTCCCAGAAAATACACTGCTTTAGTTTCTTCCCGTGAGCACTCTGCAACCCCTGACTGTTTGTTGATTCCAGTGGGGATTTTCCTGTGTCAAAACTTTTCCAGCCTTGACTTGTGAACCTCAATAACAGACTGCTTCCCCCCAGTAAGCTGAGATAGGGGAGGTGTGTGTACACAGCTCCTCCAGGCAGATGCAGGGGTGGCCACAGCCCACTCCCGTGCTGGGCAGGGTGGGGGCCCTGTTGGATGGAGCTGGGCCAGCTCTACACGTGCCCAAGTGCAGAAAACAGGGCATGTGAGGAGACTGTCACTAGTCTGCACCAACAGCTATGATTCCAGGTCTAGTGTAATCTCCAGTCTTGAAAACAGCCCTGGGCGGCCCTTCAAAGGAGTCGGGACATGTTCATAAAGCTCCCCTGCACACGCTCTGTCTGATGCGTTGTCACAGCAGAGGAGTCCAAAGACCAAGGACAGGAGGGAGATTTTTATGAGTGGTGGGATGGAAGTTAACAACAGGACCTTGCTCACGTTATCCACTCCCATTTTTAGTGTTTTATTACCCCTTTGAGGACATGTGTCACCCCAGTGATGATAACAGCAATAATGATTGATCAGCCTGAAAACTTTGAAAGAAAAGTGCCACTGCAGTCATCATGGGCTCACATCAGAGCTCCAGAAGGCAATTTGTTTACTGCCTTCTCTGGGCTTTGGCTCTGTTCTTGTGTTCCTGGTTCAGAGCAGGCCTAAGGCGCATGCTTCGGTGACTTGTGGGTTCTTGGCATGTTAGTATGGACACTGAAAAGACAACAGTGAAAAAAGAGAAAAGAAGATTCTGTTCAGGGCCAGGTTGGAAGGGGCTTTGAGTAACCTGGTCTAGTGCCTATAGTGGAGGGCTTGGAGCTAAATGATCCTTAAAGTCCCTTCCAACCCAAATCATCCTGTGATTCTATGATTACATTTTAAAAGCATCTTCCATTTACTTGTAAATTATTAGCCACTTTCTCTTTTCTGAGTGCTTACACATGGCATAAATAGATAACTATGTTGGTCACATCAGAAATTTAGATAAGAGGTGATGCAAAAGGAAAGGCTGTCATTTTTGCTCCTAATAGAAACATATGACTGTTGTGCTGCTTGATTCAGACCCTGCAGTGCCCTTGCAGGGTTAATATCACTTCAAAACAAGGGTTAGGACACAGAGGAAAAACTGTGGTGCCATCCCTGGAGTCTCCAAGGCTGAATGCTCCTGAATCCAGCAGGGCTATTCTATTGCTGGCCACATGCCCAGTGTAGCTGACCAGGAGAGCAGGCTCTAATTGCACACTGCGGAGCACACGTGCCTTGCACTCAGAAAACTGCTTTATGTGCTGGAGAGGGCTACAGACTGAAGCATTCAGCTTAATTATAACCATTAGTTATGATTAATACTTAATTACAACTCACAGCTTGCAACCAAAATGATGGGTATTGCAAGATTGTGTTTTTCTGGTGGTGGTTGTAAAGCAAAGTCACAGTTTGGGAGAATATGGGCTGTGATTGCTCTGCCCAGACCTCCTCTTTCATCTTCCCTTTCAACCAGAAAGGTCAGAATGTTGTTTTTCAAAAGAAAGCTGAAATTTTGCTGCCCTCCCATGGTCCAGGAAAAGGAGCATTCAGACAAAACAAGTGTGACTCACTTATAAGCCATTTCATCTGTTTCCTTGGCTGAATGATGTATTTGCCAAAGTTCTCTACATAATTCTTCTTTGGTGCCTAAAAATGATGCTGATTCCCTTCCGCTGAGACAAAAGAGAGCAGATGACAGTGTGCTCCATTTAACAGAGTTCTGATTTCATTTCCTGCTGAAATGATTGTATTTCTAGCTGTGACCACAGACATGCAGTCATTTGCTGAGATGCTCAGATCTTGTTAGGCCAGTACATTTTTCTTGTTATTAGCCTTTCCTTAAATTTGGAGGCTGTTTCCACTACCGAATCATATCTCAGAATAGTATCTGCATCTCTGATACGAAAACAAGTTGCAACACAGAATGGTAACCTCTTTGGATGTCACTTTTGTAAGTTGAGTCACTTAACACAAAGAACTGCATCTGCTTTCATACTATGAAGGGATCATTTCCCTAAATGTGTGAGATACCACCATAAAGTTTATCTGAACCTCTTTTACATGGGTTTTCTTTTCAGTTGTCTGTGGATCCTGGTTTGATCATTTCCTAAGTTGGGAAGAACATGAAGATGACAAAAACATCTTATTTTTGTTCTATGAAGACATGAAGAAGGTAAATATGCTCTCTGCTCTTGGTTCAAAATGCATTACTTGTAAATGAGCATCATTAAAATATCAAAGAGGAAATTATAATGAAAAAGGCGAAAGAGGGAAAACATGAATGTGTGTCTTTGGGCATATTTTATATTTGCATAGAATTTTATATTAGTGAACTAATTCTGACTGCACAAGTTATATAAATATCAAATCCTGTGAGAGCTGCATCTCTTACAGGCAGGATGGGACTCATATTACATAATTTCCCCCAGGCTACAAAGAGAATTTTAAGTTCCTCTTTCCTGGCCCTATGGAAAGACCAACCAAGGACATCTGTCCTCACATTAATTTACTATGTCTGACATTTCAGGTGAAATTTTCAAAAACTCATATAAGACAACAGAAGTACTTCAAGTACTCATGGTCAGTGGTACTTTTGTTCCAAAGAAATAAGAAAATTAGAAGCTGAAGGGTTAGAAAAACAGTTTCGGTGAAAGGAAATTATGCAAACACTGCTTTGTTCTTCTTAAAATAAAAAAAAGGAAAAAAGAAGATTAAAAAAACAACATACCTTAGCTTTCAGAGAATGAATTATAATTTTTGGGTAAATAGAAAACACTTCCCAGTGTTTCTATTAAAATAAGTTTGTTCACTTTTTGGGAACAAAAAAATTCCACTATGAGGAATATAAACAAACCATTTTGGCTTCTGAGTCACTTGTTAGATCTCTAGATACAGCTCCTCCACTGACATAAGCTACTTACACAGAAGCTGAGCTTTGAGTATTTCTCTATTCCCAGTTCTGAGAGACAGGAGAACACTTTACCTGAACTGGGAGTGAAATTGGGAATATAACTCCCAATATGTGTTTGATATGAAATATTCAGTATTTCTTAATTTCTGGGAGTATGGAAGAGAGGGGAATCAGATTTACTGTACCTGTCATCTGCACAGGGCAAAGGCATATCTGGCTTTGCTTGAAAGCAAATAAATCTGTGACAAACTTGTTATGTAATAAATAAGATCCTTTTCGAATTAGTTAAAAGTCTGATAATCAGCTTAAGAAACATAAAAGCTTTCTTTTTCTTGTACCTCAGGATCTCCCTAAGGTTGTAAAGAAAATTACTTTGTTCTTGAGTCTAAACGTCAGTGAAAAAGATATCCAAGACGTCTGCAAGAAATCCTCATTCTCAGAGATGAAAAATGACACAGAAAAGGAGAACAGCGATCCCAGTCACACCGTGTGTGCTCTGACATCCAACAGGAAGCTGATTTTCCGGAAAGGTGAGCTCCTTTGTGCTTAGCACAGCAGAAGGA
This sequence comes from Campylorhamphus procurvoides, assembly GCA_013396655.1. Lineage (NCBI taxonomy): Eukaryota > Metazoa > Chordata > Aves > Passeriformes > Dendrocolaptidae > Campylorhamphus > Campylorhamphus procurvoides. The sequence continues at coordinate 1,494,687 of WBMV01004568.1, forward strand.
GTGGGAATCCAAACAGAGGCCAAGGACCGGGTCTTTCCCAGAGTGGAGTGGTGCTTTGGGTCAGCCCTGGGAAGAAACAACAGGATTCTTCAATTTGAAACCCTCTTGCAAATCACTTTCTAAGTTGTCTGGTTGCAAATGCAGCCCTATCCTAGACAAGCACAGTGAGTTGGAACAGCAGCCTGACCCATGGGAGTGGGAGCTGTTGAGCTAAAAGGAGAGGTTCCCTCAGCATTACTCTCTATCTATGTTTTTTTATCTAAAAGTTGACCACCTCAGTCTGCTATAATACCACCTGCAAAGGTCACTCAGTGTACTAGAAAAAGAAAGAGCGAAACACAATCCTTCTGAATAAGACTGCTCTTATCACCTCTTATCTGATGGAAATAGTCCTGCGAAAGGAATATGCTGACAGTGGCAACAACAAAAGAGTGGCCATGGGCAGCTCCAGACCTTGGCCAAGCTGGAATCCACGGGGAAATCTTCCACAGTGCTTAATTAAGATGTGACTTTCAGATATCTGCAGGAGCTGTTTGCTTGCTCCTGACATTTCAGAAGCTTCCTCAGGTTTGGATAACAAGTAAACCAAACCCCTCATGTTTACAGGGATTTTGATTCCTTTTATTTAGTTAATTTTTGAACAATAATTGACAGTTTAAAACCAAGAGTTGCTTCAATTAATAAATAGGGAAATGGTGTGTTCCATTAATTCAGAATGTTTTTACCACTGAGCTGAAACAAATGGCGCAATACAATCTGCCAGTAAAAAAGAAACAAAAAAAAATTAGTTGCATTTCTCCAAGCCAGTGAATTCTGAGAAGATATGTTGAAAATTTTGAAAAATCCCAACACTTTTACTTCCAAGTAGTTCCTGTGCAAATCCCAGAGGTTTAGCTGGTTCAGCTGGTTTACAGATTTATATGTATATATTATTCTTCAGGCTCTCTTTTCCTGTCCTTTCTGATTGAATGCTATTTTAGTCAGTAAGTAGGGTGACGAATTTAGTCAGCTTTGGGATACAAGGTCTTCAGAGCATGCACTGAGGGGAAACTAAGCATTGTCTCATTAAAATGTATCAGTTTCAAAAACTATTTCCTGTTTGCTCAAACTGGCTAACAGTTTACACACTTTTCTGAACACAAGTGTGCATGGCCACCCTGAAGTATTTAACTATATTTAACATCCCATCTATAGGAGGTCCCAGAGATAGGAGCAGGTGTGAGGGTGGGATTCATCTATCAGGTCCCTCTGGGCTCCTGTTTTAGGAATCTTCTTTAGACATATGGCTGCTTTTGGGGCACCATTCATTTAAAGAGTTCTAGATGTTGACTAGGGTGACCTGTAAAAGCCCCTTCCAACTCAAACTGTTCTGTGATTCTATGACATTTTCAGACTGTTTACAAGATCATGTAGTAGAGACACTCTTTATGAAGTAACAGGACATAGGGTACAACTGAAATGGGGTAGGGAAGAAATCCTTTACAGTAAGGATGGTGAGGCACTGGAATAGCTGTCCAGGGAACTGTGGATGCCCCATCCCTGGAAGTGTTCAAGATCAACAAAACCACTACTCACAATCACAACCTACTAAAGAGACTATGGTTAAAAATATATTAAAAATCTTTGCCAACTGCAACATTAACAAAACCAGGCTGCCTTTAAATCATTTTTTTGCTTCGTATATTGCTAACTTCACTCTTCTTTCTGTTCCTTCTCCCGTAGGTGCTGTCGGTGATTGGAAAAACCATTTCACTCCAAAGCAGAATAGGAGGTTTGAGGAGATATTTAATGAGAAAATGAAACTCAGCAAGATGGCACAAGGTTTCATCTATGAATTTTGATTCCATGTGAAGAACAACATCCAGTTACCAGCAAACATACATAGAGCAATTGGTGGGAAATTCTGAATGGGCACTCCCATTTAGTTAAAAATGCTCCCAATAGAAAAGATTGTAAACATGAGTTTTTGAGAACAGGAAAATTCTGACACAATGCCAGAGCTGAACTCAGTTCTCAGAGGGCAGATGTATATATAGTTTTGCAGAGTCAGGTGTCGGATCCATTTTTTGACAACCAAATATACATCATCACTTATTTATTTTTTTTTGCTCCAAGGGGATTTGAACAGACTTCTTCGATCTGATTTAGGAGTTTTACCAAAGATACTAAGGGGAAACAAAAACCAAAACAAAACAGCAAAACAAACAAACAAAAAAACTGAAAGAAACTGAATATATAAAAAGTCTAAAAACATATAAGAAATTGACCCAAATTTTGACCCCAGTCTCTCCTTCTGTAATACACCATGATTTGTGAATTGCCTACTGTTATTGATACTGAAGTTGAAAACTGCAGCTGTGTATTTGAAGATCCGTAGTGAAGTCTGTTTACAAAAATGTGTCTCTTTTTTTTACAATATGTAGTTCTCTGATGTAACTTATTTCTGAGTTAGGTACTGTATAGGATTTGTGTTTTAAATACAACTGATATGAATCCAAATAAATTTCTGTTGCATATGTTGAACGATTTAAAAAGTGGCTTTTTTCCATTTGACTTTCTTTCTGCAAAATGTCTGTTCACAGTGTTTTGATGGGAACCATTTTCCTTCACAGTCCTTGTGCAATAGAACTCAACAGCTCCACTGGGGCAAACAAACCACGACTCAGAGACAGCTTAATCTGAACACGACTTATTTATCTACCCTGCCCTGATAAGACAGATTTTCCAAGAATCAGCTGTCTGTATTCACATCCGAGGGACTGTTTTGGGAAATCAGTGAAGATTTTTCTTCTGATTTATTCTAGTATGTGTTTGGGGTTTTTTTTGTGTCCTCACCTTTGCTTTGAAGGCTGTCTTGTTTGTTTTCCCCAGCCATATAGTTATGAGGCTGAAAAGCTGAGGTATGACCTTATTTAGTGAACATCAATCTCTCTCCAGCCACGCACTTCACACTTGCCCACGGCTCTTTCATTTCAGACCTGGCTTGTGCAAGATGATACCAATACCTACTGATTTTGCATAAATGGTACTGAAGTTACGTGCTGAAGAGAGTGAGAGAAAAGCCTGTTTGCCCCCAACTCCTTGTTATTTACCAGTTCAACACAAGGGAGATGCTGCCCTGAGCACTGCTTTTTGCAAATGACCCACCTGGAAATCAAAATTTTCATATTTTGCTTTGCTCTTCTGACACTAAAATCACTCTCTCTCCCTCCAAAATGACACGGACCACTGTTATTCTACTTTCAGGTGTCATTCTTCCATTGTTAATAAGTGGCAAGCAATCAGATAATGAATATTTTACTGAAAGACTTGTTTTTCTGGCCCTTTGAGTATGGCAAAAAGCCAAAGGGTTCTTGGGCAAACACAGTTTGCAATCAAGTTTAACTGCATTAAGAGCTGTAAGCAGCATTTACATGTATATTCACATTATGAAATTGTGTGTGAAGGGACAGCATGAGGGCATGCTTCATGGATCAGTGGGGAGTTAAAGCAAACGCTCCTGAAAACTGGCAGAAGGGATTATATTGGAATATAATGTAGGAAGTGTTTTGCCAGCTGACCTCTAGCGCTACATTGCAGACTTAAATGGCTTCCAAAAGAAAGATTTGCCCAGTGCCACTTCATACAAAGACAGCACTTTTAGTCTTAAATGCAGCTTTACTCAAGCTGCTGCTCAATACAGGCACAACTGAGGTAGAGTGCAGCAACTGGCTGGTAATGATTAAAAGCTTGAGAAAGAAAGCAGCTTCTGCCAGCAAAACTACAGGGTAGCAGGTCCATCCTCCACTGGCACAGCTTGGTGCAGCTGCAGAGAGCTACGTCACAGGTCCAGAAAGCCAGGCTGGACACTGCTAATAAAGGGCAGGGGTGTGTGGTGCTGTTGGCAACCAGGGTCTCACTGCAGCTGCTACGCCCACCACTTCTTTCATCCTCTTTCCTCTTGCTCTTCCCACTGTGCCACCACTCCTCCTCTCCTTCCCATGACTGTAACAGTGGGATTCAAAAGGAATGCTTCAAAGAATTGTCAGTCTAGTTCCACACATCATTCTGGGAGGTTGTGGAGGTGTTAAGGAACTTTCAAAACTTCCATAGTAAGATGTAAAAATGCCTCCTCCCCTCTCTGTTTTTCTCTTTTTCACTATGGCAGTTAAAATGTTTGTGGAGGGTGACATTTCAGGCCTACAATATATAAAAGCACTGATCCAAATCGTACCTAGAGCACAGCAATCCTAGTTTTGGAAGAAATATGGCCCTGTGCAATCTCTATTACTTGGAAATGTTTACAATAGAGCTTTCCTAACATATTTTCCCTTCCTTAGCAAGGGCTCTTCCCAAGATTGATTTAAGCAGAAAGGACAGGATTAAACATTTACTCCATAAGAGATGAGACAGGAGGCTTCTACCTGCTCCTGTCATAGTTAACCTGCTTTGCTTGCTACCCAGGCTCACCCGGCCTCTGGGTCAGATAAAAAGAAAGCAGAGCATTTGGAGGGCCAGAACTCTTATGAGAGGAGCACTTGAATTCCAGGCCTTGCTTTATGAACCTCTTCCCTGAAAACATCACACAATTATCTTCTAAAGTAGCTCTCAGAGAAGAAAAGGTGCTCAGGTAAACATCCCAGCAATCTGAATTTAAGTCATATTAGTTCGGACACAATGAGCGATGCAGTTTCTTGGAGGAAAACAATTACTGGGGGAAAAGTCTCACCAAATAGCTTCAGGAACACCTTGTAGAAGATGCAAAATAGTCTGGGAAAGTGGGAAGAGCAGTCAGGGCAAGGAATCTGAGCTAGTTCTGCTGTTGTTTGAAGCCAGAAGTCATGGGAAAACAGAAGACTCAAGGCAGGGGATCGATGGCTGAGTTTCTGCACTGGGTCTGAGGGAGATGCTGAAGGCAACAAGACAAGGCTTTACCTGTAACCATCTGTCAGCTGGAAAGGTAAAGGTGGAAGACAAGAAGGAATTTCTGTGGGGTTTACTTCATGACCATGAGAGAGGAAAGACAGACAAAAAAGCCAAGGGCACTTCTGCTGAAAAGACCCAGTGGCAATGGGACGGGAGAAATCATGCTTGACAGAAAAGGCTAAGTATGTGGGTGAAGGCAATCACTAAAAGACCTTATTCAGAAAGGGGGGAAGAGGACTGAGTAGTTGTATCACTCTTTCATCAGTTCCAGCCTCACAGGTGACCACAATCCTCCTCCTTTCAAGGGACCAGAAACCATCAGATAATTGTGCAGGAACTTCTCTATTAATTTTGGCAGGAGACAGTCCTCCCTAGTTACTGAATCCTTTTACCTGTCCTGCCTACCAGAGAAGATAAACTGCTGGGAAAGACTGGTGATGTATGTGGTGAGACGTTGCTCTTCCTGGGCTCCCACAGAAGAGGCTTTTCCCGGGCCAAGCAGGGAGGAGAGGAAGCAGCTCACAGCCCTAACAAGGAGCGAGTGGGAGCACCCACTCAACAGCTGCTCGAGCAAGAAAACAGCAAGAGAAAACCATGAAGTCAGCAATTACACTGCTGTGCCTCCCTTTGGCCTCTTTCCAATCTGGTCCTGAAGGCCAGTGATAAGCAGAAGAAAGAGCCATCTCGGAAACGCCTGCAACCGTAGGGGACCAGAGAGAGGTCTGCTCTGGGGTGGGCTCTGCAGCCATCCAGGCTCTCTGCCAGGAGAAAAGGAAGCAGCACTGGCTCGGAAAGGAACAGCAATGTTTGTTCTTCACTGACATCTATTGACTGCAGTGCTATAACTGCAAAGCCCTGCACGATTTCACAGGATGCTGCAAGACTCCAAAGCAGACGCAGACTGAAGGGAATCAGCCACAGGCTTGAGGACAGAGGTCTGTCCTGGGTACCTGAAGCACAGCCTGCTTATGAAGTCCTTCCACCAGTGTCTGCAAGGATCATGAAATCACAGAATGGCCTGGGTTGGAAGGGACCTTAAAGATCACATAGTTTCACCCCCCCTGCCATGGGCAGGAACACCTTTCACTAGACCAGGTTGCTCAGAGTCCCATCCAACCTGGCCTTGAATAGGGATGGGGAATTCACAGCTTCTCTGGGCAACCTGTGCCAGTGACTCACCAGCCTCACAGCAAAGAATTTCTTCCTAATATCCAATCTACTGTCAGTGTGAAGCCATTCCCCCTTGTCCTTTCAGTCCAGACCTGGTAGACCTGGTAGATCAGTCCACCTTGTAGACTCCCTTCAGGTACTGGAAGGCTGTAACTGAGTTACCCTGAAGCCTTCTCTTTTCCAGGCTGAACAATTACAACTCTCTCAGCCTTTCCTCCTCCATCCCTCTAATTACCTTGATGGTCTCCTCTGGACTCACTCCAAGAGATCCATGTCCTTTGTGTGCTGGATGCAGCACTGCACGTGGGNAGCCATTCCCCCTTGTCCTTTCAGTCCAGACCTGGTAGACCTGGTAGATCAGTCCACCTTGTAGACTCCCTTCAGGTACTGGAAGGCTGTAACTGAGTTACCCTGAAGCCTTCTCTTTTCCAGGCTGAACAATTACAACTCTCTCAGCCTTTCCTCCTCCATCCCTCTAATTACCTTGATGGTCTCCTCTGGACTCACTCCAAGAGATCCATGTCCTTTGTGTGCTGGATGCAGCACTGCACGTGGGGTCTCACCAAATGTACTCAGGACATACCCAGGCTCTGAGAGCCTACCAACAGCCAGAGTAGAGACAGGATGATGGTACAGATGATGGCATTCACAGATAAACAAATACTGACAGGAGTAATAAATGCAGAATTTCCTTTTCTGCCTGCAAAGCCTCTCACTGAAACAGAGGGCAGCTGTGGTTTGCTGTTCTCTGTCATTTCCGACGCTGGTAAACTACTTAAACCTCTCCATCAGCCAGGAAGGTATCACTAGCCTGCTCAAACTGCAGCTAGTTGCCCAACTACTTCAGAAGGATGAGGAGTTAACCTGTTCAAAACATTGCCTACCGGCTGAATAAAGGACTGACCTAAATTATGATTGAAAAAAATACAAGCAGAGCAGGACATTGTTGGCAGGTAAATGAAATAAAATCTCGAGCTAGGTCATATATCTTTGTGTTGTCCAAGCTCTGACACCAGTGACAGCAGCTGAATTGGAGCAGCTGCCCTCCATTTTAAGAAGCCTTCTCCTTGGAGAAAACGGTTTCAGTTCGAGGCCCGAAAGGTCTCCAAGGAGAAAGCCCGCCGCCTTTGGCTCTCAGGTGCAAAAGATGCGGCTCGCTCGGCCCTCCGAAAGCAGCCACGTGCCCCTGTTCTGGCACTCTTTGTCCGGGAGCAATCTGCATTTGAATGCAATTCAGGCCCAAAAGTGGCAATTTTGCCCCGAAGTTTCGGGCCACGAACGGCGGCCGTATTCTACAAGGAGATAGCCCGCTGCCTTTGGCTCTCAG
>WBMV01004570.1:8731-20286 GCA_013396655.1 Campylorhamphus procurvoides
GGACAGCACAGGGAGAGGGGGGGATGGCACAGAGAGAGGGTGGGACAGCACAGGGAGAGGTGGGGACAGCACAGGGAGAGGGGGGGACAGCACAGGGAGAGCAGCTGAGCCTGAGATGAACCAGAGATGCCCCTCGCCCTCCATGGGATCCTGGGATGGGTCAGGCTGGAAGGGGCCACAATGGGGTATCTGGTCCCACCTTCCTGCTCAAGCAGGTCATCCCAGAGCACAGGGTTGTGTCCAGAGGGTTCTGGAATGTCCCCAGGGAGGAGATTCCAGCCCCTCTCGGGGCTCTGCTCAGGGCTGGGTCACTGCCCAGCCAAGAAGTTCTCCCTCCTGCCCAGGTGGGACTCGCTGGGCATCAGTTCCTGCCCATCCCTCTTGTGCCAGGGCTGGGCCCCCCGAGCAGAGCCTGGTCCATGCTCTGCCCCCTCCCTGAGGGCACTGATGGGACCCTAATGGGCAGGTCCCCTCTCAGTGTCCCCTCTGGAGGCTGAGCAGCCCCAGCTCCCTCAGCCTGTCCTGCTCCCAGAGATGCTCCAGTGCAGCTTTACAGACAATTTATGGGATGGGGGAACTGATCCAGCATCTCCAGCACTCAGACAAAGCCAGAAGTGATCCAACAGCAGATCAGCTCCAGAGTGGGCAACAGTCACCACCAAGCAGAGGAACAGTGTGAAAGCCCAGCAGGAAACTGTTCAGATGCAATTTAAGAATTCAGGGACACTCCTGAGGTCCCTGCAGGCACCACATGGTCACTCAGGAGCCCCAGCCAGCCCAGAGCCAAAGAAGGATCTGGACATGCTGGATCAGTGGGACAAGGCCAACTGGGTGGGGATGAATGGGGAAGGGGCTGAGGGAGCTGGGGGGGCTGAGCCTGGAGAAAAGGAGGCTCAGGGGGCACCTTGTGGCTCTGCAAGTCCCTGCCAGGAGGGGGGAGCCGGGGGGGGTCGGGCTCTGCTCCCAGGGAACAGGGACAGGAGCAGAGGGAACGGGCTCAGGCTGGGCCAGGGTGGATACTGGGAAAACCTCTTCATGGAAAGAGTGAAGGGCGATGGTGGATCCTCATTCCTGTACCTACAGGAGATGTTTCTCCCACAGCACACCAAACCACACAATCACACAATCCTGGAACGGTTTGGCTTGGGAAGAACCTTAAAGATCCTCCAGTTCCAACCCCACACGCACAAACTCTCCTCTTCCAGCACTTCCAGCTCTGCCATCACACGTTTCCCTCACACACAAACCCCTGACAGAGGGTCTGGGAACAAACCAGTCTGCAGCCCTTCACTTTTGCTGCAAACTTCCAATAACTCCCGTGGGTTTTTTCACCTAAAGATTTCCTACCCCCTTTTTCCTTTGGCAAGGCTGATCAATGACTCCAGACCTTCCTTTCCACCCGGGCACCTCCAGCACATCGGGTGGCATGTTCCAGCGGTGCCAGGCACTGGCACAGCCATGCCTTGGCAGCTGGAGACTGCAGGAGGCCTCTTTTTGGGCTGATCCACAGAGAACCGACCATTAAAAATGGAGCTAATCTCAGAACTTTCCACCAACCCCGATTTTAATAAAAATAATCTCCCCTGGAGAGAGAGCTGTAATATAAAGCTCCAATAGCGCTTCTCATACTGGGGCCTGGGCTTTCTTTCCAGTAAGCGTGAATTATGGCTCAATTATGTTCACTTTGCCCTCTAAGCACAAGGAAAGAGAGGCAGAGCTGCCCTCGGATCTTATTCCCAAAAACTGAGTGCTGAGAGAAGCTTGGGCCTGCTCAGAAGCTCCTCCCCACGTGCAAGTGCTTCATCTCCAAGGGTCAGCAAAACCCACCCCGTGTTGGCCATAAAGGGACCTTCAGCCCCCAGAGGAGATCATGGGGATCCACTCTGAGCTGCTCTGACCACCTTGGAGCTCCAGAAGCTCTGGCACTGCAGCTCTGCACCTGCCAGAGCTCCCAGAAACCAGAGAAATGGGACAATTCAGCCTGAGGGAAATGTCTCCACCACACCTCTCATGCCTGGATTTCTCCAAGTTTTCCTCCACCCACCTCAGTACCAGTTGAGTCCTCTCCATATCCCACATGGTCTGCTGGCCCTCAGCCCCACGATGTTCTTCATGGCACATCCACCCACGGGGTTGTGGTGGCACCTCTGACACCTCTCACCCAAAAAGTCGGCTCAGGGAGCCACCACAGGAGCTGGACAGACCAGCAGTGGAGACTTCACAAGTTTCCTCTTTTTAAGGAGAAAAAGCGACAGCAAGGAGGGTGAGGTGACTGCTCCTGACCCACTCCAAGGGCCTGAAGAGCACAGTTGTCCACCTCAAACACTGTCAAGGCCACAGAAGGACTTTGCCATGACAGAAGCTCGGGATGGAGTGACAGGATGGTGGTGGCTCCACAACCTGAGAAACAAGGGGACACTTACCCAACAGCAAGAGAGAACTGTGGCCAAAGAGCATTGACTCCTTTGTTGGCTAAAAATGTACAGATAGTTCTGAACAACCTCAGGACCCCCCACGAGAGAAGCCCAGGGTGAAGGACCCACAGGATGCTGCTGCATCCACAGCTGGTGGATCTTCTGCTTCATCTCTCTCTCTCCTGCCCAGCCACACTTTTCTATTCCTTTCCATCCCTACCTCACATTTCATCGTTAAATAAAATCCATACAGTTGACTGCAGCACACGGTCTCGTTTGCACCTTAATGGGGACAGAGGGATCTCTCCCTGATGGGGTCACAACACCCCCTTCACAGCCAAGCTCTGGGTGAGGGAACAGAGCAGAGATGGGAACGCTCAGCCCTGAGAACCATCTCAGCTCTGAGAACCATCTCAGCTCTGAGAACCATCTCAGCCCTGAGAACCATCAGCCCTGACCCTGCAAAGCACCCCAAAGGGGATGTCATGACAATTGTCAGCACAGCCATGGGGGCTTCACCCCCCACCCGTGCCAGGGCTGCCCAGGGCGCTGTGCTGGGGGTGCTGGGGACCCTCCAGAGCAGAGGGCAAAGGTGCAACCTGAGAACATAATGTGAAGGTGACACGGACCTCAGTAGTCAGTGCCATGTTCAAGTCTGGTCGGAGCAACCCTACAAGGAAACAATGAACAGGAGAGCAAAGGGGGGGGTCTGAGCAGTGTCTGAGCCACCTGAGCTGCTCCCCAGGACCCACAGGCTGCTCTGAGCTGTCACACACACCTCAAGGAAGGTCCCTGAGCTCCTGACCACCCCAGGACAAGCCAGACCCCGCTCCCAGAGCACCCTTCCTTTTCCATCCCTAAGCCAGAGGAAGCGCCGAGCACCCACAGTTGCACCCCCACACATTTAACTGATGTCCTTTAAACCAAATTCGGACATTTTAATGCAAATAAACCCCATTTATCCCAAACAACTCGTTCAATCCTTCACCCAGCACATCCCAAAGGTCCCAAGGGATGCTGCAGCTGAATTCCCAGCCCCAGTGCAGTGACCCAGAGCTCCCCAGGAACAATAAAGCAAAGTGCATTGATTGCAGCCCAAGCCATCCCCGATTTTAACCCCGAGGAATCACCCAGAAAAACCTGGGTGCAAAGAACAGGGCTGGGTGTTGCTCTGCATTGCCAGGCTGGAACTATTTTCCTAAAGAAACGCCGAGTCGGATCAATTCAGACCCATCACATTAGATTAATTTGCAATTTAATAGACTTTACAACCAAAAGTGCTTTTTTCCCAAGCACATGCATTGGAACTGGACGCATCTATTGAAGCAATTATAATGTAAAATATAAATTCAGCCTTTTAATTTCCCCCGAATATTTTAGGGAAGAGCACATTTTGTACTTAATAAAGGCATGAGTAGTTTTTGACTTGTGATTTAAGTCAAAGCGGGCTAAGATAAAATTGGCATTAAAGTATGTTCATTTAGCATGTTAAAATATTTCTCAGTACTAAAAAATTCAAGACAACTACTCTAAACTACCCGGGTTGGATTCACAGGGAAGGTCTGAGCAACCAAAATACCTCCTAAACTCACCAACAAGGGAATTCTGTCCATAATTATTTAATTGCTTCTTTGTGGCCACCAAGATGTCAGACCTGGTGGGTCTGGCCCTCTTGAAGTCACCATTTAGAGCAGGAGTGGAAAACAAGTTCTTTAGAGGTTCCTCAACCTCCAACTGGTCCCTCAGCTCAGGGTCTGCTCACTGAGCTGACAGGAGGGAAACACCTGTACTGGTTTGAACTGGGCAGGAACCTCAAACCCTGCGACCCATACTGGGATGCTCAGCCAGGAGAGACCCTGAGGGAGCTGGGGGGGCTGAGCCTGGAGAAAAGGAGGCTCAGGGGGGACCTTGTGGCTCTGCAAGTCCCTGCCAGGAGGGGGGAGCCGGGGGGGGTCGGGCTCTGCTCCCAGGGAACAGGGACAGGAGCAGAGGGAACGGGCTCAGGCTGGGCCAGGGCAGGGCCAGGGGGGACAGCAGGAGGAATTTGCTGCTGGAAAGGGTGGGCAGGCCTTGGCAGGGGCTGCCCAGGGAGGGTTGGAGTGCCCAGGCCTGGAGGTGCCCAAGGCAGGACTGGCACTCAGTGCTCAAGGTGGGCATGGGGCACAGGGTGGGCTCTGTGGGGCTTTTTCAACCTTAATTTTTCTGGGATTCGTGGCTAAAAGCTGAGTCAGCCCCTGAACTCCTTCCCCACCTTTAACCAGGGGATTTTTTGGGATCACACCTTTATTGGCACCAAGGGTTGGTTACATCCCACTGGTTAAATCTGCTCTCCTTCAGATCCAACCACCTGGGTGCTGAAAGAGCCTTCAAACGCCTGATTTAGGAAAACGGGCACAACAACAACAACAAAAAAAGAAGCTACAAAAGGACTTTAAAATATTCGCGTTCGGTGCCGCAGCAGCCGCTCCGAGCCGTGGAGCTGCACAGGCAATGGGAGAGGGAAGAAAAGCGGAGCAGCTGCCTCATTCACGGAGCACGAGCAGGGAGGGGATGGAAAAACAATGTGCAGCTCTAATCAAAAAGCATCTCAAAGCGTGTGCATAAGTGGTTTGATTCTCCCCCTAAAAGGGGGGAAAAATCCAATACCTCTATCGACAGCTAAAGATTTTTTGCTGCAGTGGAAAGCAGATGCTTTGGCCAAGGATCAAAGTTTTTGGCACAGGTTGAGGCCATTCCAGAGGTCGATTCCCGACCTCCAGATTTTCTCTTTGCAGCAATAAAGTTGTCCTGATTTTCTTTTTTTTTTTTTTCTCTCTCCCCTCCCCATTGCTGACATAGCTGAGGCAGCAGAGCATGGAAAAGGGAATTTTGGGATCTATGTGGTGCTGGGAAAGCAGTGAGGGGTGAAGGCTGGGATGGAGGTGAGGGGTTTGTGTCCCCCAGAGCCACGGTGTGAGCCCCTCTCCCCTCATCCCTCTCTTTTCCACGTGCTCCTCCCCTCTCCTGGCACAGGGGCTGCAGGAGTTGGCACCTTCTCCTCATCCTCCTGCAGGAAGCCACAACCAGCAGTGCTCCCTCAGGATTCCTCATCCCTCCTCATCCCTCAGGGAGAGACCTCTGTGGGAGAGCAAGAGGCAAACTGGGAATGCCCCCAGTTCAAAACCACCCCCAAAAAGTGCAGGGACAGGATGCTGAGCTGCTTGTTCCCTCTCCATGAGAGCAGGACCAAAGGACTGGGGGTGCATTTAAATAGCAGGCACCCCCCGTGCCACCAGGAGCTCCCAACACGGGGAAAACACCTGGAAAACACCTGGAATTCGGCTGGACAACCCCCTCAGCCTCCCCTGCACCATCACCTCCCTGGGCTCCATGTGACTCAATCCAACAGGGATCTTATTTTAACCTGGAGCAGCTCCCCGGCGTGGCTTTAACGTGACTTAAAAGGGACCAGACAGAGCTGGCAGCACACAATGGGGATGAAAAACCTTTGGAGAGCTCCAGGAGGAAACATCCCCAGCTGTGCATCTCAGCCCCTCTAGATCTTTCCAGAGCTGTTCCCACGAGCTCCAGTTCTCTGAGAGTTGGCAGATCCTGAGCACCACTCAGGCAAGAGCCTCTTATCTCTCCCCATATACATTTTTCATGCGAAGTGCTGAGCTGTGATCCCTCGGAACAAGTTTTTCCTGCTTCCAGCGGAAAAGTAAATGGCAAACCTAATTACAACCACGTGGAAAGGGCTGTGCAGAAAGGGTTCTCCCATGGGATGCATCCCAGGGCTTGCAGGGCTCTGGTGCTGCAGACAGAAAGGACAACTTTTACCCTCTCCCTGGATAATTTCTGGATTTGCCACCTTTTCCAAACCACCAGCTTGTTTCCAAAGTGCTCCTGCCTCACAACTCTGGGAATGGGTTCCCAAATGGGATTTAATGACAGACTCCAAATCCAGAACTGCTCCAGAGAAACAAACCTCAGCTTGGGCATGTTCCTTCTTACAAAATAGGCTACAAGCTCATAAACCCTGTGGGAGGTTTGGCTAATTTTATCCCGGGTCTCCACCACCCCCTCACACAGAGCAGCACACAGCCACAGGCTGGGCTGAAATGGCACTTCCCAAAAATCAGCAGCTGGGGGATGGAGGCAGGAGGAGGTGGGGGAGGCAGAGAAGCTCCAGCAGCATCCAAAGGATCCTCAGGCCCTTGTGCATTGGTGTCCTCCTTCCTCTTCCCAGGCTCACACACCCTCCCTGTGCAGGGGCCAGCACTGGGATAGTGAGGAGGGAGGCTCTAGGCTATCAAAATCCAAATAAATCGCTGGTTTGGGAGTTGACAGAGCCCAGGTTACCACAACAAATCCATTCCTTGCCATGTGGATCAGCTCCATGGGGTGAAACACCAGCCCAGCACTGACAGCAGGCACGTGGAGCTCCACACCCCCAAGCCCAGCTCCCAGACCGTGGAACCAAAGGGGGACTGGGATCTTGCTGGGGGGTTAAACTGGGACCTGGCTCCCTCTCCCCTGGCACAGCCAAATGGCGAGTGGGACAGTGCCAGAGGCTTGAACTGGGACCAGTGAAACGCTGCCCAGCTTCCCTGGCAGAGCTGAGCAGGGAGAGGGGCAGTGCCAGGGATTCCTGGGATGCAGCTCCCAGCCCTGGCACAGCCAAAGGGCGAGCAGGATGGTGCTGGAGCCCGGGCTGCAGCAAACTCCCAAAACTCCCCAAATCCAGCCCTGAAGTGCTCTGAGAGCCACGAGGGAGCCCCCAGGATCCACCAGCCAGTGCTGGATCCCACAGGAGATGATCCCTGGAGAGCAGGGATCACAGAGAGGAGAGCAGACTCACAGGAGCTGCTGGACATGGAGCCCACCAGGGAGCTCAGCACCCACAGCCCCTCATCCCACCACCCCACGCTGCTGCTCCCAGACTGAACCACTGACCAGCAGATCCATCCTCCTCCCTGCACCCAACACAGCCTCTCCCATTCCCTGGTGAGGAGGGATCTGCAGAGCTGAGCAGCTCCCTGGCTGGATTGGACCCTGGTCACTGGCACAGCCCAGCTTGGCTATCCCATCCTTGGAAGTGTCCAAGGCCAGGTTGGAGAGGGCTTGGAGCAACCTGGGTTAGTGGCCCATGGCAGGGGGTGGGACTGGATGATCTTTAAGGTCCCCTCCAGCTCAAACCATTCCACAGTTCCACAATTCACAACACACAGGGCTGACCCACCCAAAACCAGCACATCACCTACCCCAGCCCTGCTGCCACCACAGCCCCAGGGAGCCTCTCCCCTTCTGCCAGCACCTGAAGGCAGCCCAGGATCAACATGGGACAGCAAATTCTATAAAGCACATCTACCAGCAGCTTTTAACTCACTTTTACTATTGGATTTTTAGCCCACAACAAACATCTGGAGCAGTTTCATTCAGCCTTTTCACATTAATTGCTTCCAACAGCTCAGCATTTCTGCCTGTGCCGCTCCCGGGCTTGTGGCACACGGAATTCAAATCAAATCCCAAAAGACTGGCAAGCCACACAGTCTGGTGGCCTGCCCTCCCACCAGCAGCTCAGCAGAAGCTCAAGAAAACTCTGCCTGTTTCTTTAACAATAGGAAAATTTATTCCTTCACTTCACTGAAGAGAAGAACCAACGCTTTGTGTGCTGGGTCTGGGGCTCTTGTTTCATTTGCATGAAGGAGATAAGGCAGAATATTAACCTGAGCCTTTTCTGCAGCCACGGAGGGAAAGGAAAACTCCAGCCCACAGGAAACCAGGCTCTGGGCTCAGTGGAGACCTCCAGGAGCCTCTCACAGAGTGGGGTGGTCCCACACCTCCAGGGCCCTTGGGCAGTGGAACCTTCACTGCCCCAACCCCACCAACGAACCCAAGTGATTCAGAGGAGCCCTGGAGTGGGACAGAAGCCAGCACAGGAAGGACAGGCCAGCCCCCCTGCCTGGACACCACAGGACATCCTTCCCCAGGATGTGGATCCTTCAGCATCACCCGGGCATTCCCAGCTGGGACCCAGCTAAGGGGCTGTATTTCAACATCATTCCCTTCACAGATGGGACCAAAACGCTGCCCAGAACTGCAAATCCACCAGGACTGTGATCCTACTGGTTTAGGGACTGATGGTGTCACCTGAAACCACCGTGGCTGTGACCAGGGACTGCACCCAAACAGAAGCAGCAGCTCCCTCCTGGCATGGCAAGGAGCAGATCCCACATTCCCAGTATCCCCAGTCCTTCCTCCTCCTGCTGTGCCACCTGACCTGTGCCAGTCTCACTCCACCTCAGGGCTCCCAGCAGAGCAGGCACCTTCCTTGCACCCACCATCCCCCCAGACCTGCTTGCAGGAGCACAGCACCCACAGTCCAGGTGGGAGGAACAGGAGCAGGGGTCCCATCACCGTGGACCCCCCAGCAGGTCGGGCAGGCCCAGAGGACAAGGAAAGGGAGGGGAAATGGAGCAGGAAAGGGCCCAAAACTGAAGCAACAAGACACACCTGTCTTGGGGCACCTTCCTTTCCCTAGACACTTGCCTTGGGGGCCTTGGTTGCCCACAGAGAGGGAAGTGGGACAGGAGGTTTTGGGAAGCATCCAGGTAAGGAGTGGAGTCACCTGCCAGGAGCAATGCAGGGCAGAGGACTCACCTACTGACCAGCACAGAAGCACCATGTGCCAAGTACTTCTCACCTCCCACAGCACCAGAACATTCCACAGCCACCAGCACCTGCAGAGCTGTCCCATGCCCATGGATTCACAGAACATCCCAAGCTGGAAGGGTTCACAGAGCCCAGAAACCCAAAAACCCCACCATGTACCTGAGAGCATTGTCCAAACACTTCCCATACTCGAGCAGGTTTAGGGCTACAACCACTCCCATGGCTTTTGGAAACTGCAGCTCCCCAAATAAGCTCTGACTGTCAGTAAGAAGGTCTGGCACTCAGTACTCTGGTATAAATATCCCAGGTTGCATTTAATCAGGATGCTGGCACAGGGCTGGGCAGTTTAGCCTCTTCCCTGAGCTTGGATTAGGTGCAGGCAGCTCGGATTATTTAACTGGAAAGTGCCAGTATAAACAAGGATGTGCTGGAGGAGATGATTTTCTTTTTCCCCAGAGAGAAGCTCACAGCTTGGGTGGAGATTCGCTCCTCACAAGAGAAACTACTCCCAGTGAATTCAAAGGCTTTGGGATGAATAAACACAATGGTGGAGAGTTGCAAAGGAACCTAAAAGAGGTTTGGAGACACCTCAGAGAGCTGAGAAACCTTGAAAAGTCAGTCAGCAGCTTCATAGTCAAACATCCCACCTGGAGGCTCCTGACAGAAGATGTGACCTTAATAAACTGAGCTTTGCCCAGCTGAACTCCTGATCTCCGAAACCCTGGCAGCAAACTGAGTCTGACACGGTACTGAAAAGCTGCCTGTCCACCCTGTGCCTGAAAATCCCAAAAGGATCCTGAAAATCCACCTTCAAGGAGAGTCTGGTATAGTAAAGTCTGTGGTACATCAGTCACACAGGCAGAGACACCCGTGGGAGTGGGGTACAGGGCCAGATCCAGAGCTCCAGAGACATCTGAGGGAAGTGGGATACAGGGCCAGATCCAGAGCTCCAGAGACCCCCGTGGGAGTGGGGTACAGGGCCAGATCCAGAGCTCCAGAGACATCTGAGGGAAGTGGGATACAGGGCCAGATCCAGAGCTCCAGAGACACCCGTGGGAGTGGGATACAGGGCCAGATCCAGAGACACCCGTGGGAGTGGGATACAGGGTCAGATCCAGAGACACCTGTGGGAGTGGGATGCAGGGCCAGATTCAGAGCTCCACAAGGGCTGGAGCTCAGCACACCAGCCCCTTGCAGGCACCACACAGCCCTGCTGGAGTAGGGAAGAGGTTTTGGATCCTCCTTGCTCTCCAAGTGGGTGAGACCAAGAAAGGATCCCATGTCTTGAAGGAGGGGAAGAAGAGGCAGGGAACACACACAGCTCTAAAACATCTGCCCTAGGAGCTGCTCCAAACACAACAAACACCTTCCAACACATCCCAGAGCTCCTCATGGACGGCTCAATGGCTCTTTTTCCTCTTGTCCCTTTTCACCCTGGCCAGGCCCCACCTGCCTGGATGTCACCCTGCAGACAGGGACCAAGCCTGGCTGCTCAAGGCACAAGGAATGAGCCCTGGGAGTGCCTGGATCAGGGAAATGGTGCGCAGGGATGATGAGCAGGAGCCGAGGGAAGCTCAGGGCCACTCACGGGGCACTACACAGCTCTTAGGGATGGCGGCTGTTGAGCCAGCTGGGATTTTTCCAGCCTCCCTTTATTTAAGTGGGACCCCTGCCAGCATCCCCAGCACTTCCCCAGCGCCCCCCACAGCACCCACAGGGCTTCCTGCCCCCCAGTTCCACCGGCTGAGAGGAACGACACCCCCAGCCCGGACCGCCCGCTGAGACCCCCCAGTCCCGCCAGCAGCTCCCACCCCAAGTCCACGGAGGTTGCACCACTGGGGAAGAGAAGTGTGGGAGGGAAATTCCCGCTATTCACATGCAAAGACGCCCAGCTTTGCCTGAAGTGCCCCCTTCCCTCCAGTGCCTCCAGGGATGTTGGGTCTGGCAAAGCTGAGCTGCTTCACTTTGGGGACAGCCCTTAGGTCGCAAAAGAACCTTAAGAGAGAGGACTCGTAAGGAGGAAGGGAGGGGTGAGGTCACAGCATTCCCTCAGCCCGACTCCCGCTTTCTCCAGGAGAAAAGGAGTCATCGCTGCTTCCTCCGCTGCCCTCGCACCCTCCCAAACCAACCCCAGGCAGGGCCGGGAGGTGCGGAGCGGAGTGCTGAGCACCGTGGCCACGCTCAGAGCCCTCCCCGACGGCACAGCCCGGGCCCGGGGGGAGCAGGATGAGATCCCCGGGAGCAGCGGGTCGGGATGTGCTCAGGGGACACGGCAGGAGCGGATGCTAACCCAGGGGGGGAGCAGGATGAGACCCCTGGGAGCAGTGGGTCGGGCCGGGGTGTGCGCAGGGGACACGGCAGGAGCCGATGCGCTGGGATAACCTGGGGGTGGAGCAGGATGAGACCCTCGGGAGCAGCGGATCGGGCCGGGGTGTGCGCAGGGGACACTAGACGAGCCGATGCCAACCCATGGGGGGAGCAGGATGA
>WBMV01004571.1:0-31511 GCA_013396655.1 Campylorhamphus procurvoides
GGAATCTTTAAACAGAAATCTTTTAGCACAAGTTAACAAACATGGTATAGTTAACATAACCAAAAATAGGATCAACAACCCCAAAATAAGAATAACAAGAAACCTCTTTAACCCTAGGGAGATGCCCAAATTAGGAAACCAATTGAATATTCCATCTTCTTGATTGTCAGACTTCATCCTTAAGTCTTTAACTAAATGGTGTAATTCTTGGATTTTGGAATGAATGGTTTGGGAATGACTGGAGAAGTTTAGGNTGGATTTTGGAATGAATGGTTTGGGAATGACTGGAGAAGTTTAGGCAACATAGACCCTCAAACTCCTCACAGCCATGTCCATTTACCAACAGGAGAAAATCGATAGCAGCTCTATTCTGGAGGGTCACCTTTTCAAGAGCTGTGGTGTCCATGAGCTTCACTGGTGGTGTTTACTTCTTGGGACAGCCAGCAGCCCAACTCATTCAGTAAGTTTAACTCATGTCTCACGCCAATCTGCAGTAATATAATTGACCCCCAGAGGTTCTGCTGGGACGTCCAAAAATGTATTGCTGAGTCGCAGTCAGGTAAGAAAGGTAAATATTCAGATGTTATGTCTCTTTTAATGTTTTTATGATGGGCTGGTCTGATTAAAGTGGCCACGATAGTTTTATTAGGTGAAAATAAGGTTAGCCTGCTGTTGGTGCAAGGTCCTCCAAAAGCCTCCTGGGGAATTTCTTTCCAAACTCTCGTTCTGCAAATTAAGAAGGCTTTTGGAGGAAGCGCCACAGTTTTAGCAGGTGCAGCCATATATGTCATAGAATTTAATGACTGATTACACCAGTTGCCAAATTGGGTATAACCGGTTTTGTTGTTGTTAGGGAATATGTCAACATGTTTGGCAAGGTCGACATTTGCCACCTCTTGAAAAAAGAAGCAGTTTGAGGCCGGCATCATCCCCAAGATCTCAAGTTCCTGTAGGATGGTATCTTTAAAATGAATCTTTGAGGGGTGGGTGGTGGATATTGAGGACGATGGGATGATGTGACATCCCGGAGGTAACAGTGGGCTAGCGGGTTGTGTTCAAAATCCTCATTAGAGCACCATGATGTGTAATTTCTTATAAAATCAACCCAATCCTGTTTGAGCCATGGTACCCCAATGAGGCACGATTTGAAAGGATTCGCTGGGTCTGTCACCGATAGACACAACGAATCCTTCCCAATCGTCTTTGCCAAATTCTTCCACATATTACCCCGGTTCGCTGTCACCCAAGGTGGCAATCCTCCAACATTCTCAGCCATCTGATTTCACCTCACCATCTCCAGATCTGTTCCATTCATTGTTGGGACCGGGGAAGGTGCCCAATTCAGTGTTTTTGTTGGTCTGGGTAGTCGTCAAGGGAAGGAGTCGATGGTTATTGATCTGAGGAAAAGGATGAGGACAATCCCTTTTCTAGCTCTCTGTATGGTTTGACATATCTCGCTGGGATCCATCCTGGACCACTTCCTGCAGAAACATAAGCATAGCCCTTCTCCCGTGTTATGATGGGGAAAGGACCTTCCCATTTTCCTGATTTCAAATTTTTACATATGACTTTAGCTTTGGATGGACCCTTTTTAGTGCCAAAATGTCCTTCTATTGGTGTCATATTCTCATTATCCAATCTGTTTAGGTAACTTAAAACATAGAGAGCTTTATTTAATTGTTCTTCTGGGGAGAGGCCCATACTCCCCCTTTTTTGTTTTAATAGTATATTTTTCAGCGTTTCTCATGTCTTATGGCCTGTCTGGTTGGAGAGTGAGGGATGCTGGTGACATGTTTCACCCCCCACATATCCAAAAATTCCTTTATTAAATTGGACATATAAGCAGGGCCATTGTAGATCTTTATCCTTTCTGGTATACCCATGGTAGGAAAGGCTGTTGAAAGATGTTTTTTGACATCTCTGGCCTTTTCACCAGAGTGTGCTGTTGCCACCATGAGTCCAGAAAAGGTGTCAATAGACACATGAACATATTTCAATTTGCCAAATGATGGATAATGAGTCACATCCATCTGCCACACCTGCCGTGGCTGCAACCCTCGAGGGTTAACCCCTTCAGGCAACAGTGGAATGATCTGCTGGGAGTCTCCACAGGCTCAGACTAAAGCTCTTATAGCTCTAGCCTGGGAGTGAGGGATATCAGAGCTTCACTTTAGAGCTTTGACTCCCTGATGGAAAAAGTCATGGGAGAGGCGAGCCTGCTCCACATGATTAGGGACTACAATAGAACTCACCAGCAGATCTGCAGTCTGGTTTCCTTCCGTGACAGGTCCTGGTAGATGGGTGTGTGAGCTATTGTGAGTGATGAAAAATTTATTATTTCGGGAATTGATTTCTGCCAGAAGGGTTTGAAAGAGTCCCACTAACACAGGATTGTCAACATCCTTCAAGTAGGATCTTTCAATTTCTTTCACTACCCCTATGACATATAATGAATCTGAAATTATATCCAGGGGCTCAGGAAAGAGTTGAAAGGCTCTGGTGACGGCAGAGAGCTTGGCAACCTGTGGGAAACCTTCTACTTGATGTACATCGTGGTCCCACTTGTCACCAGCCCTCCAACACACCGCCACCTTGTTGGTCCTTCCTGAGCCATCAGTGAAGATGGTTTTTGCATCATTCAATGGTGTCAGTGAGTGCAAAGGGTCTGGTATAACTGCATAGTAGATAAAAATTGGATCATTGGCACCCATGGAGGATGCACATAGAATGGTCCAGTATACTGTTCCACCACTATTTGAAAGTCTGTACTAAAACATAAAAGCTGCTGTAGATGCTGCAGCATTAGTGGAAAATAAATGGTTTCAGGGTCCTCTCTGGTCAATTCCCAAAGTCACCGTCTGCCTTAGGAGCAGATAGATCATCTCTGGTAGGGTAACAATGGTCTTACCAAATTGATGAGGTAGAAATACCCACTCCCAGAGACTGAATGCCTTTTTGTCACCTCTTACCTGCTCCAATTCTGCAAACAGCTGGGATTCACTCTTAAAAATAACTAATGAAGGAGGGACCCCTTTCCATTTTCTGTTTGATACACAGCTGCTTAATTTAGAGTAGACAATTTGTAGTGTCTTTAGCTGCAGGGGTTAATTGTCGTTCGGAATTTAAGTCTGGGTCTCCTTTTAACAGCTGAAATAGTTGTTTCAAGTCATCTGTTGTGAGACCCAAAACTGGACAGACCCAGTTTATATTTTCTAGTAATGACTGCAAGTCATGCAGTGTTTTAATAGTTAGGCAATGCCACTTTTTGAGGAAGAATTTGGGTCTGAGTAACTTTCCACCCTAGATAAAGCCAGGGGGAAGTTTTCTGAATTCTTTCCGGAGCGATGCTGAACCCGTGTTCTACTAATTGAATTTGTAATTTACACATAACTTACGAAAGTTCATTTTGCCCTTGGAACTCTGACAGCAGCCCCGGGGCTGCTTAAATGGCTCCTTCTGCCCATCCTGTCACAGCCATAGAACTTTGTAGCTTCTCAAGTGAACACCCAACACTCTCCAGGCCGTCGTCCTTCCTTGCTGTTCCACAGTACAGGCCCAGAATATTTTGTATCATCACACCAGGCTGCTCTAGAAAGAGCTCTGCACCGATTATAAAGTAATTATGAAGGACAAGTTTCACTCTGTCCTAAAATAGCCTGGCATCAAATTCTCAGCTGAAATAAACTGCTGTCTGGCCATTGCCTTGGGCACAAACCAACCAGCAGCACATCTGATCCCAAGTGTGAGTTGTGATTGTGGCAGAGGAGCTCAGACATAAAATTAATGGTGACTTAGACTAATATATATTATTTAATTTCATTTTATGTTATGTTATTTCACCTTACTTTACTGTTTTATTTTATTTTAGAAACTGCTGTGAAGGCTGAGATTAGTGGGGCTTCTCAGAATATCCAGGTCAAGGTAGTTAATTATTTAAACCAAAGACAGAGCTTTCTTCCAAGCCCTTCTACTAACTTGTAGGTTAGTGGTGAAAAATAACCTCTTAGCTGAAGGCTGGGAAAGCAGGAGATGAAAATACATGATTTAGTGCTGTGGCTGTCCTGTTCCTTTGTGCCTGCACAGCACCAGGCACCAGGACCCCCCAGCTGGGGCAATAGGAGTAAACATTATTAGCAAAAGCAGAGTATCCCTTGTTCAAGCAGCACAGCTCTGGCAGGAGAAGACTGGCAGATAAATTAGTCCACACTTGTCATTCAGATTTGAGCCATACTTAGGCGGTGAGTAGTTTCTGCCTACTGATCTTGGTTTCTATGCCAAGAAAAGCTGCTTTTCTGATACCTATCCTGATAGTTCTCCTTGGCAGCCCATAGGATCATCAGTGGAATCAAACACCCAGGGGATGCTGCAAAGACAGGGATGGACATGCAACGGCTGCCCTTCAGGCACAACTTTGTGAAGTTTCAGTGGTTATTGGGCTCATGGACTCTACTGAAGGTCAGGATGCTGCTGGATGAGAGCTGTGTGTCCTCACTGTAAGCACAATGCAGGCAGGAGAAGCACAGAACAGGCCAAACACCAGCCTAGCTGTGCCCAGCTGTGCCCAGCCAGGGTTTGGGGTGCTCAGCCTCTAAGGGCCTGCTGAGCCCATGCTCTCCTACAAGTCCTGCTCCTCTAACATGTGCTCAGCTGACCTTCTGTTTCATATAAATTCAAAGGCAAATGTGTTCTGTGAACCTGTAAAACTGCATCACTTCCACTTAAAAACCTCTTGGCAATCCCTTTATGAAATCCTGTGTATTTTATAGTTCTGACTGTGACAGATCCCACAAAGCCACTGCTTGATTTTGCAAAGCCCCAGCCTGTTGCCTTCACTTTACCCCCAGAGAAGCTCTTTTATATTTGTCTTTTATGTGAAAATGAAACTTCTCACCCCTGACCTTGGTAGCTGCCCATAGACCTGTTTTTCTCAAATTCTGCTTTTTCTCATGCAATTTTCATCAGCAAGAATAAGCCCTTTGGGTCAATCAAACTACTCAGTTTTTCTAACAAAGGGATTCTTTCCTATTTTCTTTGGTATCACTCCCTTTATTTCAATGGGAATGGTATAAATTGACCAATGCAGGGATGGTATTCCCCATTCCTCTTTCCTCCAATGGATTTTTCAGAGTTGGGAATAAAAAGTAATGTTACTTCAGAAACACTTTGACCTGCCTATGGAGTTGTGTGCTTTGGCTTTCAGTTTTCCCTTTCAGGGCTTCAATGGCCCCTTTTATGGGGGAAAGCCTCCACCCATGTACCTTAGGTGAATATTGTGTGGGTTCAGTCCAGGATAAAAACGCCCTTGTGGTTACTGAGTGAAGCCCTCTCTTTGAGGCACCACTGGTATGTCTGTGTGCTCAGTGTCCCACCAGCAGGGTGACTGGGCTGTGGGACATGGCTCAGTGGCAGCCAAACCTGGAGCAGCCCCATCTCTCTTGACTAGGCTCCTGCTGGGGAAGGACACAGGGAAAGTCATGGAACTGGAGGCTGCAGGGCTGCAAAAGAGGGAGGTAAAGAAGGTCAATCTGCAGCATCAGAGATCAGGGATTACCAAATTCCAGAATGGTCTGGTTTGGAAGGGACCTCCGAGCTCATCCAGTGCCACCCCCTGCCATGGGCAGGGACACCTTCCACTAGACCAGGTTGCTCCAAGCCCCTTCCAACCTGGCCTTGGACACTTCCAGGATGGGGCAGCCACAGCTTCTCTGCCCAACCTGTGCCAGGGCCTCACCAAACTGAGTCAGGAGAGGGCAATAAGGACCAGGAAAGGAGGGTGAAAAGGACTTGGAAATGGAAGAACAGGGCTGTAAACCTCCCTGGCACTGCAACTACCATGGTTGTCTGTGGTGGGAAGTGCCAAGCAGAGGGGTTTCTATTCAGTTAAAACCAACTGGTTTTTTTCATATATTCTCTGAAAATCTTTTGTCTGCTCTCAGTGCTGCTCTCAAGCTGACCTCTGTTGACTTAAGATATCTTTCACTGAAGAGTTTTGTACCCAAAAAAGCCCACTCCTTTTCCTTCAGTGAAGAAAACAGCACAAATCATGGTTTTCCAAGGTTAAATGTTTTTTTATTTCTATAGGCAGGAAGAGAGTGCTTCTCAGTAGTACTACAGTCGACTAAAATAAAATTACTGGCTACTCAACAAGGTCAAAGGATGCCTGTGAATAGCATTTAATCAAATGAGGGGATATAGTATCACCCATGTCATGAAATAACATATAGCACAGAAAATCCTTCTCAATACAATTAGAGGCAACAGGAAAGTGCATCTCATGCTAAAGATTTGTTCTCAAGTTCTGTGATCTGCCTGTTGCTGTAGCAAAACCTAATCTCTTGAATTCCTAATAATGTAAAGCTTTTTCCAGAAAAAAAATGCATAATACATGAAGAACGATAGAACTGATGATAGAAGAATTGATGACAGAAGAAGGATAATTAGAACTTCTCAGATTTAAAGGCCATGCGAAGATCTTGCATAAGATCCATCTGATCTGGATTTAGATGAGTGTCTGTGCTGTGAACTGGAGGCCAGGGCAGACATCCCTGGTATCGACAGGAGTGTCTACATTTGTGACTGCACTTTGACCACCCAGCAGTGACAGGCAGTCTGCACAACTGAGAGTGGCAAGTGTATTCCATACTGGACTAGGAAGTGCAGTGAGCTGAGAAATACCTTTACTTACTTTTAAGCCTGAATTTGGAGTGATCTGTCACTGGAATCACAGAGTAAAGCATGCTATCCCAATCTGGTTTCAATCTAACACGATTTTTTATCAACAAATAAGACCTTGGTACTAGTGGGAATGATTTCCCCTGTCCACTGGTGCTTCAGTGTTTCAGAACAGGCTCCAGTGCCTGAGAATTCCTGCCACCAGCACCCCAAGCAGGTGCACAGAGGAAAGCACCACAATTCCCAGGAGAAGAACTATAAGGGAAAGAAAAATCTCATTTTCTGATCTCCATTTACAGCCATAAATAGCCTGTCTGCTGGGAGCAGCACTTCTTTGGAAAAACAGTGATTATGAAGCCCATGGTTGTATTTACTTCCCAGCAGTGTTGCAGCACACTACGTGTACTCCTGGGCTATTTTTAGTTGCAGATCCCACCTGGCAGAAACTCAATGGACTTAATCACATGTAGAAAATTAAACAAAAGCAAAAAAGCTGGTGGGCTTAAGGGGACCTGCAGCTGCTAAACATTTTATTATGCTTTCTGAGCAAACTTTCCCAAAATGCAGGGAATGGGAAGGGTAAATGCAAAGGGTAGTGGTGGGCTTTGTGACCAGGATCGAACACCCTACATGTATATCTGCAGTTTGTAGACTGAAGCAGGCTGAGAAATCTGTCTATATTCATTATATTCATATATTCATTATAGTTCATATGTTCACAGTTAGAATTAAAGTTCTTCTGCAGTGGAATTGTGGAATTTAGTCCACCAACACATTAGCTGTGCTCTGACAAGTCCTTTGCAGGCAATGAGCTCCTGTGTGCCCCAGCTCCTGTCCCAGGGAGGCAGGTCCTGCGAAACAGCCTGGAGGGGAAGTGTGTGAGGACACTGAGGGCACTTGGGGTGTCCAGCTGGAGAAGAGGAGACTGAGGGGAGACCTCATTGCATGGACACCTTCCTGGGGAGGGGCAGAGGAGGGGCAGGCACTGATCTCTGCTCTGTGGGGACCAGGGACAGCACGCAGGGAATGGCTGGAGTTGTGGCAGGGCAGGCTTAGGGTGGATCTCAGGAGAAGGTTCTTTCCCCAGAGGGTGGTGGGCACTGACCAGGCTGCCCAGGGCAGTGGGCACAGCCCCAAGGCTGCCAGAGCTGCAGGAGGGTTTGGATGATGCTCTGGGGCACAGGATGTGACTCTTGGGTGTGGGGCTGTGCAGAGCTGAGGGTTGGACTGGATGATCCCTGTGGGTCCCTTCCAGCTCAACATATTCTGGGATTCTGTAAAGCCCCCAGTGGTGAGGAGGACATTCACCAGCTGTGGAGTGGCATTGCCATCCACAGACTTTTCAAGGAGTCTTGAATCTAATGTGGATTTGCTGCATGGGAGGAAAGGCATAAGGGTAGTTTGGGCTGGTGAAATGGCTCCTGAACATCACCCTCTACAGCACATCTTTCCTTCTAGAGGTTGCCTAGAACATTACTGCAGAAATACACTTTGTGGACATGGAAGTGTATCAGTGCCAGTAACTTCCTCTCTAAAACTACAAAAATAGTAAAATTATCTATGGTCAATGGTTAGTGTTAAGTTTTAAGAAGTAAACTCAGCTCAGTGTAACTAAGCCCAGAACTTACAATAGAATTATGGCAATTAGCATTTGTGGGAAGGAACACATCACTGCTTTAAATGAAAACTATTCTGCCATTAGCTCAAAGTAGCTTGTAAAAGCTTTCACTATGACTAAGATCTGCAGTAATGTTGGAGATCATTCACCCAAAGATTGTGCTGTAATGCCTATTTATGGCTTTAGCATTTTAAGGTTTTTGTGAAGTAAAGAAGTAGGGATGAAGTGGACTCCCTCGCATCTGCTATGCCTTGGGAAGACAGCATGTGCCTGCTCAGGAATTAAATTAGGAATTGCATGCTGAATCGAGAATACACGTGGAAGGAGTTAAGGAGATCTGAATGCTGAACTCACATCCATCACTCCACAGGCATAAACAGAGCATGCTACAGTCACTCTCTGTCTTGAGCAGAAAACAGCTCTGCTGGCATCCAGGAGCCTCTCAGAGGGTGGCTGGCTACATCCCACGAGTGGGAAAGGAGAGACAAAAGGTGCTCTTAGGTGAGAGATGGCCAAATGTGCTTTGTGTTCTTCCCAGAGGGAAGTAAATCAGTGATTGTTTTATTACTGTGGACCACATGGGCTGGTGGAGGTGCAGCTTACACAAGGCTCCACAACCCAAAGATGCACCGAGTTCAGACCCATTATGTGTCTTTTCTAGAAAGATGCAAAAAGGATTATGATGGCAATATCCTTCCTCAGGCAGGTTTTGGGATTTTTTTTCTGGCAAGAGAGATCTTTTTTAATAAATAACTGCTCTGCCTTATGAGCCAGCAGTTGTCAGTGTCCAGAGGACACAAAATAGATCCTATCTGCCCAAAACAGCTCACAGACATCAACTATCATTTTGTTTTCTTTACTGGGTAAAAGGAGAAAAATGGCTTTTAAATTAGATGTTGAACCCCTTCCAGAATTGCAATATAAGATACCAAATCCATCATTCTTCACACAGTTACCTCCTCCTCCACAAGCTCCTACTACCACAAAAATTGGTTGTTGCCAACTGAGCAGAGTGAATAATTTGCAGCTTCACATTTGTTAGAGGAATTTTACCTTTTCCTCCTTTCATTATTTGTCCACAGGCAGACTGATTTTCTTTTAGCATTTCTTTTCCACACACACAAGCTGCAATCACTCTGCAAGTCACTCCTGCCGTAAATCATTTGTGAGCAATTTGTTGTGAGAAGTCTTCAAACATTTGTCCCAATTCCATGAACTTGCATCACGTGGCTGTTTCTGTGAACAAAACATCCAAAGAGCCGGTTTTGAGTATTCTCCCTGAGAACAATCCTGCTCCTGAATACAGAAAATTCATGTAGAAATCCCATTTTATTGAACATTATTTAAGACTTAGGGACACGCTCCCTGAGATGCATCTGTGAATTTCCATGCTAACTAGAAGATCAGCTTTTCCAGCCCTAAAGAGAACATTATTTTACCCACTTCACAGCTCGACTCTGTTCCTTGCCAGAGCTTTTGTCTCATCCCGTCATTACAATTTCTGTCTCATAAAACATCCCTTGTGAGACATGAGGCTTTCAATAGCAGATAAAGTGGTTGGGTTCCAAATTATGACTGAAATGATGCACAATTTCACCATTTAAAAATTACCTCATTCCCAGAAATAATAGCAGGATTCTCCTGGTTATTGTTACACTTGAATGAAAAACAAGGTTGCATCAAAACCCGAGCTGAAGAGTCCGACCTGCACCGTGCTGGAGTCAGTGCAGAGCTCTCCTTCCTCCATTTTTTAGACGGAGGAAAATGCCCTTCTCAGACTGTAAAATGCTGTCTTTTAAGATAAAAGTTTAAAAGAATGGCTGCACTGTTCAGCAGGTTTGTTACCATGTGTCCTCTTACATAGAAAAGCATTGGAGTGACACTGAAATCGTGGAAAAGGAGGTAAAAGTCAACTCAAGCACCAAGTGCCGCCGTACGCCGGAGTTTGAATTTCAAATCCAAGTCTCACAGTTGGTCTGAAATGTTTGCTTTGAAGGCGTTTGTAAAACACAGGCCTTGGCTCTGAGGGATGGGGAAACGCTTTGCTGGGATTTCAGCTCCTGCAAAAGGCTGCTGCAGCTGCCACCCCAGAACTCTGTGATGGTGAGGAGGGAAAATGGAAATGGAAAAGTCAGGAAATTCATGGATGATGGTGTTTGTGACTGTAACTGGGACACGGATGGGCATCTCTTCCAGTGTCTTGGACTGTCCACTATGAAAATGGGAAAACCTTGAAAAACAGTTAAAAATGAAAACCAAATCGACATAGAAATACTGAAGACTGCCAGTTAGAAGCCAATTAACATCTTTTTAAACATGAATTTTGCAAGAGGAAGTTTTGCTGTGCTCTCTTCTTCTGAATTGAATTTTAAATCTGTCAGTGCAGAAAAGACTTCGTGCACCGTGTTCATGTCCTTACCCAGCACCATCTGAGACAAACTGGTTTTAGCTCTCAGTGCTCATAAAGAACTCCTCAGATAATGTAGTTTGTGACAGAAACAAGTTGTTAGGCATGGAAGTTCCCTGAACCCCTTTCAGAGGAGCAGTTTGAGGCTTGTTCCCCAGCCTGGGTGCTGGATCCAGCCCAGCCACAGGAGCTCCCGCGGGAATCACAGCCTTCTTTCCAACGTCAGAGGAGCCGTGAGAGCACTGGCTGCAGCACAGAGTAAAATCACTGTGAGACATTCAAATGAGATAATTAGATTGTGTTAATTTGCATCTCATTTTGGTGATGGAGTTGCACGATGCCAATAGAGTAATTGGGAAGGAATACAGTGCAGTTCATGCCCTGTCATGTCACAGTGCTGGCCTTTCAGAGTGAGGAGCTGTTAACACTGTTCTCATAAATCAAAGTCCCTCAAGACAAGAAAATTATTATGAAGCTAAACAACAGTAACTTACACTTAGGAAAGCTCCCTACTTTTTCTTCCACCTGGAGCAGAACAGGCAGCTCTTAGACGGTTTTATTGTACGCTGAAGCGAAATTTTACTCTCTGGCAACAGCAGATACATCCAAGTTTCTGCAGAGTTCCTTAAGCAGTGTGGTGGTGCATCCATGCTCTAGGAAGGCCTGTGCACTCTCCTCGCAGCAGGCAACACTGCACGTGTGAGTTTAAAGGCTGATATCCCACTCTGGAGCAGTGGCACAGCAATTCCTACACCAAGGGATGTGTACAGTATTCCCTTTCCTGCTACTTGTGGATCCCCAACATCACAGAATCTTTAAGTTTCATTTTACTTACAGTTTATGCTGAATCACATAAAATGTGACCAACTCAGAGGCACAGCATATTTCTTTACACTTTTCACTTTTTCACTTGCTGGTATTTTTTTCCCAGTGCCTACATGATGTGACTTCACATTTGGCATTGTGGTATCAGTGGAGTTTTAGGGTGAAGCAGTGAGGATGTGCTGGCATAAAACAGATCTGAAAAACTAAATCTTTGCAAGAAGATAGATTCTTTCCATGCATTTCCTGTAATTATTATAGAAACCTACAATACTATACTAAGAAAACAACCCCTAGCCTGCCCAATTTTGCATCTGCATATTCAGGTTCTCTTACATCACTGAAGGGGCAGCAGTCCAAAATATAAATGACTTGAGCTCCACCCTGGGCAGCCCAAAACTGTGTTGCTGGTTTGAATAGCAGCACTCTGTGCAGATCCAGGCACCACTCACCTGTGACTCCCATCCACCCACAGCAGAAGGCAATGTTTGTTCAACTCCACCACGCTGTGCTCTGCTCCACTGGTGTGAAATGGCACCAAAGGAGGTACACCATGTACTCCTATTCTAGAGAGCAGGTATAATCTCTGTAATTATACCACAACTGCATGGTAAATGCCATGTAAATACAGAGCCACGGCGTGTTCCTACAGCTTACTTGTTAATTATGCTGTGCTACTAACGAGTTCAAAGATAAATTGTCATAGCACTTGCAGGATTTGGGCACTTCCTAAGCTGGGCCATAATGGAATTCACACTATTAAAGGCTTGCTTTTGTTGATTTTCCAGTGGAGTGGGGAATGGAAACGACTCACCTCTCATGCCCAAAGGCTTAAGTGCATATTTTGTCCCAGTACAGCAGAGGCAGCTACCATACAAAATAACATGGCACAATTAGGAAATCTGGGTGAATAAACAAACAAACAATAAATTTCCATTAATAAATCCCTTTTCAAATTCTACTTAGTAATCCTCCTAAGCAAATGTTGTGTTTAAAACCACTGGTATTGCATGCAATAGGACTGATACAGGTTTCCTGGCCCAATATTTAATCTTGCACAGGCTAAAAACAAGAGGAAAACGTCATTTCACCGACGTCACCAGGAAAACTGCCGATTGCAGCGAGGGCAGGGCTCCACCCAGGCAGCCTGCCTGGAAATGGCTTCTTGAAATAGCTTCTATTATATGATATCAGAAATAGATCCCCATGTCAGGCCAGTTCTTAGCCCGTGCTAGCTCTGCTCTGAGCTGCACTGCAGTGTTTTGGACTGCAACTTCTAACTTTTAATAGATATTTTAATAGTATTCAATAAAATTAAATTAGCCTCTCTATAAACATTGCTCTTCTCCAAAGTGAAACCTCCTTTTAAGTTACAACTCTGCAATGGTTGTTTGGTTGGCCATTTATTCTGACTTTTACAACCTGTGTTGGATCACCTTGGGCTTTATTTGAATTATTTTTTCTTCAATTTCATTATTTTCAGATTGATTTTCTCCTTTAAAAGTGATGCTGATGTTTCTGAGCCTTTTTTTTTCTATTGAAGTTGTTGAGCTATTTCTTCTGAAAAATGACCAACGCCTATTGCAAGGAAGATGTTGGTCTTTAGGGATTGCACAATCAGTACAAGCAGAGACAAAACAGCCAACTATTTTTTCCTGCTGCTTATAGAAACTCAATGAAATTGGCTGTGCATAAATGTGGATGAGAAGAACAATCCCAGAGGAGGGAAGTGACAGCTGGGGACAAACCAGATCAACAGACAAGGGGGAGGACATGGTCATGCTCATGGTAACACTCTCAGCCCCGGCCACCATGTATGTGCACGGGACAGGAAAACAAGGATCTACTCACAGCATCTTGAGGGAATTTAGGAGAGAGCTTTGTGGATGAAATTACTTCTTGACTACAGAGGAAATCTTGGAATTATTGCCCGTGGGAGGGACAAGCAATTTCACAGTGAAAGAGATGGGTAGGGCAGGTGTGTTAAGGAGGGCACTGGGAAAGCAAACAGCAGTAGTTTATTTGAAATGACACAGAAGCAGGAAACAAAAGGAGGTTGAAGACACTAATAAGGGTGCAAAGCCATAAACCAGGTAAAATTATTTGACCTGATCATTCCAATGGCATTGGTCAAGCCCAGAAAGCAGGAATGTT
Source organism: Campylorhamphus procurvoides (assembly GCA_013396655.1). Classification (NCBI taxonomy): domain Eukaryota; kingdom Metazoa; phylum Chordata; class Aves; order Passeriformes; family Dendrocolaptidae; genus Campylorhamphus; species Campylorhamphus procurvoides. The sequence continues at coordinate 13,674 of WBMV01004571.1, forward strand.
AAGGATGTGAGTCATAAGATCATCACAACCTGGTTCAAAGCTTAAGTTCTCGGCTGGGATAGAAAAAGACTTATCTGAAATGCCATTTCTGTCACGGAGAAATAAGTGTCAAATTTAGATCCAGTCAGTCCAGGCTGACCCACAGTGTAACAAACCTCTGCTGAAGCTGAGACAGTGGATGGGAATGACAAAGAATCAGTGTCCATACTGTTCACAGAAATTGGGCAATAAACTGATGGGATGAGCTTGAAAGAGTCTAATCCCCTCTGTTTTAGGAAACTGACCTTGAACAGATAATTACACTTTCATGGAGAAATGCTGTGAGATTCTGGTTTGGAGAGAAGTCTGTCCAGGAATGGCCGGAAAATCCATGTTTGTGGAAGAGGTTCCTTAATGACAGATGGTACAGAAAGCATGGAGAGAGAGCAGGAGAGCTTACAGGGAGACAGAGAAAGGATGAGGATGAGGTTTCTGTCTGTTTTGAAGGAGCAAATAGAAAGGACAGAGTGTGACATACAAAAACAAGCCTGCATTTCAGCAGGAAAATACCTGGCACTGCTCAAGACAGAGCTTAAGGTTAAAGATGAGAGGAAGGGAAGGGACAAGAATGGGCTTAGGGAAGCCAAGCAGGAGCCAGAATGGGATCAGGTCACTGTAGCTGTGAATGATGTGTTGGAGTATGTTATTATCCAGTGTTCTCTTAACTGTGAGGGTAACACTGCAACAATTCCTAAACTAAAGGATATTCTGACTGCAGATCCTTGGCTCTTCAGTGGGAAAATAACCTCAGATAGAGAATGACTGTTGGTTTTAATGGGTTTTTGTTTATGTAGCACACACTGACTTTCAATAAAGGGAGCTGGACATTTCAGACTCTGGGAACTGGGCAGTCTGACTGAGGTCCTTAGCCCAGCTGCTGCAGCTGATGGGATCCTTTAAAGATGGAATCTTTGTTCACATGGGAGCACCTCATTTCACTCCCTCCTCAATCTACCCTGGATTCTGAAGAACTGTTTCTAAGTCCTCCTAGAAAACAGATATCTACCAAAGACAAAGTGAAAGCAAATGATCTTTCTTCACTCCCAGGGTCTGATCTTGTTCTTCCTGAAACCTACAGTGAGATTGCTCCTGTCTTCAGTGGTCCCAGGCCTGGCTCGATCAGTACACATGTAAGCTTGAAATCTTCTAATGAAAAAGGCTTAAGTGTACTGAATGGGGGAGATACTCATTAATAACTATTTAGGAGAACATGGTTCCCTTGAAAGTCTAATTATCTTGAGAGCTACCCATTCAAAAAAAAAAGTCTAATCAATGGGAGAACAAATTAAAAGTGAAGAATCTCTCATAAAACCAGACAGTGGAATATTGCATTCAAGAGGACATCCACCAATTAAAAGAAATGTCAACAACTCAAGTGGCAGGAACTTCAAAAGGGAATTTTTTTCCTCATTTTCATATGCATTCTTCATGAGCAACATCAAGAAGTGTAACATGCTAATAGCTAATAACACTCAGGATAAGATTCACTAATTTACTGACTGAATAACTTAATGCATATCAAAGGAATGATTTTCTCATTTCATTCTTTTTTTAGATCTAACACTAAGCTTGGTATTATCAAGTAGATAAAACTGCACAGATTACAAGACATCACTGAAACAGTCATTTTAGAATGAAGATTGCTTTCTCTGTTGGATGTCTTATTTGGGTTTAAGGAATCACATGCCTCTTTGCCCTCATCATAACTCAGATTTCAAAAGAGAAATCAGGAAGGTATCTTTGTGGACATGTGATGTTTTGCTAAAAACAGAGTGTTTTGCAGAGACAGACCTGTTATGATGTTAAACTCCAAAAATGCTGGGGACTGCAGAGGGACAGTGCCACTCACCTGTCTCAGGTAAGCCAGCAACGCCGTGGTTGGGAGGTGATCTGAGGTTCAGGAGATGGGGCCCTGAGCTGCAGCAGGGATGGGATGTGGATGACTGGTGTGCCACAGAGGTCCCCTGGCTGTCCTGGCATGGAGGACTTGCTCTCCTGTTCCTGTGAATGTAGAAAAGTTGGTGTGGTGTCAATGAAGAACAAAAGATAAAAATGTTCATTTTTTTTCAATTGCCAGAGAATACATTTTGTATACTCCAAAATGATGGACTGGGTGTTGAAAAATAGAACCATTTCTTGTTTAATGTGATTCTTAGAAGCCTATTTACAGAATTCTACTGAATTTAAACAATGTCTTGCCTTTGCTACCATTGCACACTCTGTACCTCACTACCTTCTGCTCAAACCCTTTAAGAACAGGTCACCAGTTAAGGTACCAAACAGAAATCCAGTTTATTCCTTCAGTTCATGTGTTACAGTCAGAGAATTTACTCAGAAAGACACCAGATTAAAAGAGCCATCAATATCCCAATATCTGCCTGGGGGCTGGAGGGTCAGCACCAAGGCTGATGCTGTTTATCATCTTCATGTCACCTGGGTGATTTTACTGAACACAGAAACAACAAATCTGAGGATTAAATTAGGGTCTAAACAGGTTAAATTATGGCCCAGGTGTTGACATGCCACACAGTAACTTTTGTGAAAGAATATTCAGGAACTTGGGATCTGGCCAGCAAAAATCCCATCAAGTTTAACAAGATGTACAAAGACCCACAACTATTAGAACAGTGCCAGGAGAGGCTGGGAATGGTTTGGATGCTCCTGGAGAGGACTTGGAGGTGACAGTGGATGTCAAGCCAAGTGTGAGCCAATGGTGTGCTCATGGCAACTGGGGCACAATCCACATCCCCTACTGCCAGAGAAGGGTGGCCAGAGGGTTGAAGACCCTCCCTATCCGTGTCTCCTCAGGCCAGCAGTGTCCCACCTGGAAGTCTGTCTGCAGCTTTGGGCCCTCCAGGTCAAGAGGATGTACAGAAATGGGAAGTGAGGAATACTGGGATGGACAGGGACATAGAGCACAGCAAGAGCCTAGTGCATGGGAGGCCAAGGGGTGACTGAATAGCTGCTGAAACTGGAGCTGGAAAATAGACAAGGCCAAGGTTTTTGTGACAGTGACAGATGGTGCACTAACAGGCAATGGGCACAATGATCAATGGGGGCCTACAAGAGAGCTGGAGAGAGACTTTTCACAAGGGCAGGGACAAGGGCATAGGACAAGGGGGAATGGCTTCAAAAGGAAAGCGAGTAGGTTAGATATTACTAAGTAATTTTTCTCTATGATGGCAGTGAGACCTTGGCACAGGTTGGGCAGAGAAGCTGTGGCTGCCCCAACCCTGGCAGTGTCCCAGGCCAGGTTGGATGGGGCTTGGAGTAACCTGGTCCAGTGGAAGGAGTCCCTGCCCATGGTGGGGGCTGTTGGAACAAGATGGTCTTTAAGGTACCTTCCAACCCAAATGTTTCTGTGATTTCCTGATTCTCTGACTGTAGCCTAGGAAGTTCAAACTGGACATTAGAAAGAACTGTTCCTCTGGGAGGATCCTGCAGCACTGGAGGAGGTTCTGCAGAGGGGGACACTGAACATTTGACCAGGTATAATCACAGCAGATCTGATTTGATTGCTGGTTCAGTCCTGCTTTGAGCAGCAGGCAGGAGTTGATCCAACCAGTATTTCTATGACATAACTCAGATTTAAACCAGAGGTGTTATCAAAACCTTAACTTAGATGAGGTCAAACACAACTACATTCACACACAGTAAACAGGATGGAAGATACACCTCCTCAGCTGCCTTGTCTTCTCCCAGCTAACTCCTGGCCACCAGGGCTCACCAGTGCAGTGTGACACACACCCCTATCACTCCCCTCTCCTCAGATCCCAACAGCAAACACGATGTGTCACGATGCCCCTTTAACAGGGAAGGCCAGGCTGTTGGAACCAAGGGCTTCGTGACAGATGGAGCAACATTTGCAATTGGGAAAAAAAAACAATCTCACGCTGCCAAAATATTAATAAGGGGCTTTCTCAGAAATATTCTGCTACTGTCACAGCTACATGTAAATTTGCCATGTAAATATGACTTCTTCCAAGGAAGAAGGCTTGGTTCAGCAGGCTTTCTGAGGACAGGGACCTCTCTGCAGTTATTTTTTCTCTCCTGCCAAACCATTTGCTTCCAGTCACACATTTCTAGCACTGTGGCACTGTGTGGGTGCTACTCGTGGTGCCCCTGAGAGATCAGGGCTGGTTTGGGCAGGCTGGGCCATGATGCCCACTCAGCTGAGCTGGGCAGGGACAGGCTTGGCACCAAGGACACACAGAGAAATCCAACAGAGAATGGCTTTTTTTGGTTTGTTTGGGGTTATTTTGCACACTGTATCTCCCCCTGTGAACGCCTGTGATCCTTACACAGTGAGAAAAACAATGGGGATTTCCTGACCTTTTATACCACCCAGTATCTTCCATGGCCTTATAAATACCTTTTATTTTTATTATTTAATTTTCTTCTAAAACCAGACACTCGTAATCCTTTCAAACTCTGCATCTATACAACATCAAAGCATTTCAGTGAATGTTTCAGTCCATTTATATGCCAGCTGCCTGGTGCTGGAGTCAGTTATGTGGTGGTGGCACTCCAAGCAGTAAAAATGCCCAACTTTTCTGCAGTTCTCCTTGTGGTAATTGCTGATTCCTGGGGAAACTGAGCCTCAAATACCAAATAAACTTCCTGTGATGTCCCACTGTTTTGCAGAGGGCAGTGGGACCAGTGTGCTTACTTTAAAAAGACAGCCATTGTCCCTCCACTGAGGAACAGCTGAGACTTATTTTTAACTTCACACTTTTCTCTACGTCGTGACAAAAAGCTGAATAATTCTATTTTCATTTAGAAGATTACAAGAGAAAGAACTGGTCTGAGACATTTCAGATTAGAGATTCCTCCCTGAGAACAGGGGCTGTTGCCTTGTGGTACCACAACAGAAATCTTCTTTTCCTCACTGTCACCTGGGCCAATATATTTTCAAGAATTGCTGAACTAAATGGAGAGTTCTCCAACATGATGCTCCTGGGAGTTTAGATTACTCTCCCTCTGTCAGTACTGGGATTAAATGTGAAGGTAATCTGCATTATAGGAATATTACAATGATTGCTCTGAAATGGAATGATATCACACATCTGTATTTACATTTGCCAGCCTGAGACATACCTTTAGGAAGTCAGTTTCTGATGACATGTTTGGGCAAATGATGCCTTATCTGCATGTTTTTTTCATGTATCATCCTGATGTGGGAATGTGGATGCCATAAGCAGAAAGCTATGTTAATTGTACAGATTTTTAAGTCAGTGTAGTCCAAAACATGTTCCTCAGGACTCTCAGCCTCATGAAGTCTGCTTGAGAAGCTGGAGATGCTCTGTATGTGTTGGAGAAATCATATAAAGTATTTGTAGCAAGAAGCTCCAACAAAGATCATCTTGGCCTTATGGGTATTACATATTTCTGTTTCCTAAAAATAAAACCCACTAAGTGTATGAACTGGTACTGTAAACACAAGCACAAATGAAAGAGTTCTACTGTTGCTGGACTCCCCCCCCTCCTCGATTTGGGCAGTCAGCAAAAATACTTTTTCAGTATTGAGTTACAGTAAAGAATTGTTGACCCTGGTGTAACTGAGAGAAAAGACAAAGTCAAGTCATTGGAGTTTGCTTCAGCTTGTGACATTTCAAATAAAGCCTCTAAATTTGTTTGGATCATAAAAGTGAAAGCATAGAGAAAATATGTGTTACAAAAATACAAGCTTCAGCCTAAAGTAATTTTTACAGAAATGCTCAAGTTAGTTAGTGTTATTTGCTTCTAATTTGGGCTTCATTCTCCATACTCTACGTTAACAAACTTAGACCACTTAATGCCAAGTGCCTTACACATTTCTCTTTAATTAAATTTCTCCAAAGAATCACATTACATGAGCATTTGCCAATACAAAAAGCACACTCAGAGATCCTGGGTAAAATCCAGGCTCTCCTGCAGCAACCAAAAATTCTCATTGAAGACAGGACTCTGCCCTACAGGTCTTTGCTAGATATGGGCAATAAAAATGATCTTGCCACTTATATATTAAGTTTTTCAGTAGATCATTCTAAGAGCCTGAGCTCTGAATGAGCTCCACACTGGCAGTTACCACTTCCCTTACTAGATAAAAACAAGGTTATTCCAGAGTCAAACAATGTCTGGTTTCAGGTATGTTTGTAATAGCTGGAATATGCAGCAGATGCCAGTTTAGACAAGCTCCCAGCCTGTGGATGGAGGTAGGCACTGTCTCATAACCTGCAGCTTTGCTGGAGTTTGAGCACAGCACTGCCTGCTCTGTGAGAAACGTGAACCACTAGCATTTAGGGTTTCTCTTAACTGATCATTAATAAGTTAGAGGTATTAGCACATGAAAGTGGTGCAAAAATTGAGATTTTAAATAATCTTTATGATCATTAATAGAAGAGCAGGTGTAACAATTTGCCTGTATGTAATTCTGAGCTATCTTTCATCTGTGTGAGATGTTGAAGTGGGCTAGTTCTGCCCCTTTTTCCCTCTCACACAGGTTTTTTGCACCACTTTTTCTTCCGTAACTCAGCCATGCAGAGCTCTGGGGCTTGATGTTTGAGAAAAAAATAAATCAGGGCTGCTCTAGGCTGGCAAGAGGAGAAGGGTTTGAGCTGGTGGCCCTTCCTGTCACAGCTCTGCAGGACGTCACCATCCTGCAGCTGAGGAAGGGCAGAGGTTGGCTGAGGGCTCATCTGCTTCAATGCAAAGTTACTTTCCTAACTGGTATTTTTTCACAGCTACTAAGATGTTACCTAGTTACCAGCAAATCACAGCCTGGTAAGTGCTCAGAGAACCTGGGGTTTATTTACAACAAGTGACCCCAGATAAGCAGGGCTGGGGACACTTCAGCTGTCCAGCAACAGGGTGAGACTCACACAAAATGTATGTGAAGTGTTGATGAAAACTGCAGTATGAAATTAATTACGATTAGTCTTGACAACACTCATTCTATTTAAAATCTCTTGAACTGGGTTAAGATGAAACTTCAGGTTCCCTTCAGCTGAAACCCAGCCTGAAGCTGTTGAAGTCTGCATTGTCCATCCCGTGCCGGATTTTCTCATTTGGGAGGAAGATTGCTATTAATAGACCACGAGTGGGGTATTAAATAAAACAAAAAAAAAAAGGAAAAAGTGAATTTACCCAATTCTGCAAACATCCATGCTTGCTTATTTGCTTGCTTCACTTTTGAGAAGGATTGTCCAAAGTTTAGTTTCCTGACTGGGCTTAATCCTCCCGTTTTGTGGCTCTGGACCATCCATCCCTCCCGTCTCCCCCAGTGCTGGCTAAGCGGGGTTGCTAAGCGACATGTTCTTCTCTTCTGTACTTTAGCAGAGAGGAACAGATCAAAGACACCCACAGTCCTGAATTATTTTATAAATGAATTTAAAGAGACACTCTCCTGGGCTGTATTACGTGGGGGGAGAACAAAAGTTGCTGGATATACTGAGAGTATCTGGAGAATGAAACTGATGTTTTCTGGAAAACAAGAATACTCCCATAAATGAGAGCTGTGTAGTATTTACCTTTTTTTTTTTTTTTTTGGCTTTTTCAGAACTAGACTACAAATTTTTTATGCTAATTAATGTTTCTAGTTTCATGGCAGTCGAGACATTGAACGCAGGCCAGGCTGCATGTGTGTACAACTTTCAAAAGTCAGGGTTTCTGTCAGCAAGTGACATGCCTCAGGGATTTTTAAGTATTTTCATCTCTTGCTGCCTTTATTGAAAAACATTTCATTCTTTCATTTTTAAATGTTTTCCTGACTGATGTAAGGCAAGAAAGTCACAGGGTAAAGTTCAAGTGATGTATTTTTAAAAGGATAAATGCAGATGAGAGAGTAATCTGTGTGGATCAGGCAGAAAAACCTACGACACCAACATCACAGACCTTGCTGAAAGAATGAAAACCAAACGGATAACCTGCAATTACAAAACCTGGGAATACACAAGTTTAAACGTTACCTTTTACAAGACAAGCACTTTCCTGGCATCAGCTCAGCTCTGCTGCTCTGTGCAAGCTGTGAGGTTTGTAGGAGCACGCTGGCAGGCGTTCGCTGGAACAGAAAAGGGCGGAATTATCTGCCCTCGGATCTACTCAGTTTCAAATACCATCGATGTTGCAAAAGGAAAAAAAACAGCACTTGGTAACAAAAGCACAAGAATTTTTCAGGACTTTCATTTTCAAAGATGCCACGGCTGGCACAGCCCTCAGGAAAAGGAGATGCACACAAAAAACACGCTCGAAGAGTTATCCTGGCAAGCAGGACAGACCATTTATGTAGAAAGCAAAGCTCCCGGGTCAGATGGCTGCAAAAAAATTGGATGCAAAACTCTGCCCATGTGCAAAATCTCTTTGTTCTGTACCAGCCACCTGAGCAGCACAAACAAATTGCAGAATCACAGAATGTGCCCAGTTGGAAGGGACCCACAGGAACCATCGAGTCCAACTCCTGGCCCTGCCCACACCCATCCCAAGAGTCACCTCCTGTGCCCCAGAGCATCATCCAAACCCTCCTGGAGCTCTGGCAGCCTTGGGGCTGTGCCCACTGCCCTGGGGAGCCTGGTCAGTGCCCACCACCCTCTGGGGGAAGGACCTTTTTCTAATGTCCAACCTGAGCCTGCCCTGACACAGCTCCAGCCATTCCCTCACTAGGAGGGGAAGTGGAGGAGCAGGCACTGACCTCTTCTCTGTGGGAACCAGTGACAAGACCCAAGGGAATGGAAGGTGGGAGGTGTACGTAGACAATCTCACTTTCTTCCCCATGTGCCTGGTCACAGAACAGAGTGATCTCCTCGCTCTCACCGTAGGCCAGTGATCTCACATCAAACTCAGGGTAGATTAGTGAAGCCTAATACACTCTAAGACTATAAAGGGATTCATCTCACATAAGTCTTCACTGAAAATATCAGTGTTAGTATTTATTTACATGCATTTTATTTTTCAATGAGAAAACAAGCCTCCCTTTTTTCCTGCACCAATAAAAGTCTCTTCGATATTCTGATTGCTTAGACTTGGCATGTAAAATCCACTGTACTACAGCTAACCTACATCCTTTTAAAAGCACGTATTTTAGAGCAGGGCTCAGCCAGCTTTTCCATTTCTAGATATCAATTACACAGGCAAGATATGTGCTTCACTCTCACTGACAGAGTGTTTTATGTATAAACATCTTGACCAGCACTATGTTGTCAGTGGATAGCAGATTCGGTGTGTTTTGGCTGAATTTCTGAAGGGGAAAACTGTGACTTGCACTCTAAATATTTTTTCTGGATAATGCATTCCTCAACACACTATGAGCATCTTGTACAGAATACAAGTAAACATTTGGGAAGGAATTTCATGCTTATGGCAGGTACTGACTTGCCAGCCTTGAAACTGAGCTCCCTGGGACCCACGGCATGAGCACAGCTCTGGCTCTGTGAGTTCCACAGGCTGATCATGTTCCCACCATTCCTGATGCAAAGGCGAGGGAAGAACCAGAGAATCCTAGAATGGATTGGTTCAGAAGGACCTTAAAATCATCTAGTACCATTCCCCTGCCATAGGCAGGGATACCTTAAACTAGCCCAGGTTGCTCCAAGCCCCATCCAGCCTGGCCTTGGACACTTCCAGGGATGGGGCAGCCACAGCTTCTCTGGGCAACCTGTGCCAGGGCCTCACTAGCCTGACAGGGAAAAATTTCATCCTAATATCCAATATAAACCTACCCTCTGTCAGTTTGAAATCACTTCCCCTTCTCCTGTCACTCCAGGCCCTTGTAAATAGTCTCCCTCTATCTTTCTTTTTGGCTCCTTCAGGTCCTGGAAGGCCACAATTAGGTCAGCCCGAAGCCTTCTCTTCTCCAGGCTGAAAAATCCCAACTCTCTCGGCCTTTCCTCACAGCAGAGCTGCTCCATCTCTCTGATGCTCTTGGTGCCTCCTCTGGACTGGCTCCAACACGTCCTTCCTGTGTGGGGCACACGGCAGGATCTGCATTTCTGGCGAGTTTATTCAAACATCCTGACCATGCTGTGTCCGGGGACGCAGTTGGATCGAGGTGGCATTTCACCTTAAAGGCAAAATGTTCTGAAGCAGGGTTGCTGTAAGAATTTTGGTTAATTTCTATTAATATTGGTCGAATTTTAGTTAATGTATGTAAGTAATTTTGAATTGCTGCTCCTCTTTCCTTACTTCCAGAGCACTGCAACAGCCTTTGCTGCAGCTGGGTGGCTGGAGCCCAGATGTGAGCAGCCAGGTCAGGGTTTGGGCCTAGGAACAGGAGATGATGCTTCTGACACATGGGAGGGCAGTGAAGGCCTTTGAGAACATTAATAACATTACTTTACGTTTCTGCAGTGCTGTGCCTGCGCCTGCTTAAAGCTCAACGTAGACTATGAGTAATTAGTGATCTGGATGTCTCTGAAATGATCAGCAGCAGCATTTAAATCATCATTAAAGCACAATTAGCAGCCCTTTGAAAAGAACACTGTCGTTTGGAGCAGTCTAATTGGTGGCTCGTGGGCCAGTTCTGGACAACAGGAGGATTGTCTGCTTCTCCTCTCCTCTAACTGCACCAGCTCAAGGAGCACCCCCTCCCAGGAGTGGCAGGCGTGCCCATGGGATGGACATGGAGAGCCATTATGTGACGGGAAAGGCACAAAGTACCCCTTGTGTCCAGCCTCCTGCTTTGAAAATCTGGATTTTGTGGACCTCATTCTAGCCTGTGCGCTGATTCAAGCAGGCGCGGCCCCAACAACTTCATACTTTGCAATTCAAATCAATTTATTTTGTTTTTATACTTGGATTTTAGACTCCGCAGCAAGAGCCGTAGGGATGAAATAAGGGCAGTACATGGTAGGAGAAATAACTGAATGATCCACACCTCTGGGTGACGTGCTGGCAGACCATACTGGCGTGTGTTTGGGCAAGGTGAAGAATTCAGTTGCTGTAGCAGGCTGAGAGTGAAGGTCTGGCTCGAATGGTGTTCCCAAACCCGGCATCCCCACTGCACATTTAGGTAGCTAAATCTGTCACTTCCATGCGTGAGATGCTTGTGTTAATTGCATAAATGCCAACAAAAATGACATGTTTTTAAAGTGTTGGAGGTGTAAATAGCTGCTCTTCTGAAATGGCCACAGTATATGTATTTAGCTCAGATGTACTCTCGCAATACCACTTGCAAATGCACCTCACCTACTGCACTATCTAGCTGTAGTATACTATTAGTATCTCTGTTATAGTGACCAGCTGTAGCATTCTATTAGCATCTGCTGGTAATACTACTGATGCTCCTGCAAAAAGCGCTGTAGAATGTACTTTAAATACTGGCTTTTTGTACGTCTCACACAACTATTCATCCCTCCATGGGAACAGCACGCTACTGTTCCAGGTTTTCGAAGAACCAATGCTGCTGCTCCCCACCAGCTCCCATTGCCTGCCTCATAATGACCTTATTATTTATGCTTTTTTCTCTTGAAAATTCAAGTTTAGAACCGAAAATTTTCACGCTTTTGTTTCTCGCAGCTAATCAAAGGCAGCGAGTGGCCCTGATGTAATCTGTGTAGTGTGTGCCGCGGCCGAGCATCCACTGCCGTGAAAGCGCTGCTTGTTCTCTGAAAGGAGGAATTCTTCCAGCCGGCGTCACGGCCCCCTCCTCCGCCTGCCTGCTCTGCCCTGCTGCTCTGGGGACTCGCACCCAGTCATTTCCTTGCCCTAAAAGTTTGCTGGAGCAACACTGTCATGTACCACACAGGTGCCCAGGGCCGAGCTCCTCGTGGACGATCAAAATATTCGAATTTGAGCGTAGCAGTGGCTCTACTAGATCTACTAAATCTTTTCTTTGGATTGGTAGTCCAGTAGTAGACCACGCAGGGCATCATCTCCACGTGGGCTTCATAGCAGGCTATCAGAGAAGTTCTTGTCTCTTCTTCTGCTGTTCATGTAGCAAATGATGTGCTTTCACATACGTCCGGTCTACAAAAGATGTCAGTGTTGGCCTGGCATATTTTACTACCATTTGAATAAAGAAATTATTTGGAAAGCAGCAGATGCCATCAAAAAAGAGGGAAAGAGGAAAAAAATAGACTCAAAGAGGAGAAGAGGAGAAAAAGGAGGCTCAGGGGAAACTTTATTGCTCTCTACAACTACCAGAAAGGAGGTTGTGAGGTGTGAGTCAGGCTCTTCTTCCAGGTGACAAACAATAGGTCAAGGGGAAATGGCCTGAAGTCGTGCCAAGGATGGTTTGAGCTGGATGTTGGGAAAAATGTAATCACTGAAAGAGTGGTGAAGCATTGGAACAGGCTCTCCAGGGAACGGTAGAGTCACTATCCCTGGAAGTGTTCTAAAAAACCCACGCAGATGTGGCATTTGGTGATATGATTTAGTGGCCATAGTGGGATTTGGCTGAAGGTTGGGCTTGGTGATCTGGAAGGTGTTTTCCAACCCTGAGGATTCTCTGATATTAATGGGTCAACTGGCCCAAGGAAATAGAAGTGCTACTCAGCAATGGCTGTCAACCAGCAGTCCTGTAAAATCCACCCAGGAAGATAATGCAGCTCCTGTGGTGCTCCACCTTCATTCCCTCTCTCTGCATTCCCCATTCCATATAAGAAACATGCATTGCTGCCCAGTTCATTCAAACACGAGGCTGCCTAAATCAGCTTTTTTCAAGCATATAAAATATGTATTATTCGAGGAGGAACAAGAGACCAGGTACTCAAAAACATGCCACAGGGTTTGTAAAAGCCACAGCTCAGAAAAGGTGCCCCAGGGGAGTTGATCACTAGTGTTTTCCACACGTAATTGTTAACAACACCCAGATAAAAGTCTGTCTGTGGGATAATGGGCAACACACCAAAAGCAGGCTATGAGCTGGAACAGAAGAACGTAGTACAAGATGCTCACAGCCAAATTAAGATGCCAAAAGAAATTTCCAAATAACATGAATACATTTAAAAAATAGTATTTGTCCCCATGATGGTATCTTTGCCGGGCTCCTGCCCCCATGCCAGCTCTTTGGAACAACCTCCTTTAAGGAAAGCATACAAAAAACACATGGAATGCATGAGAACTCATCAGGATTTAGCAATTTTGGGAAGGACTAACAGTTCTTAAAACCCTCATTGCAATTAAAAAAGGGCCAGGAATGTGAGAACACCTCTAAAGAATTAATCAGGAATCAACAGCAGTTTGTCTTGACAGCAAAGGCGGATGGATGAAATCAAACAGCTCCCCCCCAAAATGGCTGTTGAGTAAGAGTGAAAAACATAACGAGGAGGAACATGGTTTGGATAAATCTACACTTTGTTAAGGTAAATCAAAAAGTAAATGCCAGTAGGAAGGGAAAAAACAAAGAAAGAAAAGCTTTTTCCTGTCTGGTCACCACTGGGCACATCCTTGCCTGCCAGGGCAGGGAGAGCCGAGTTCCCAGGTGCCAGGACAGCAGGCCTGGCTCAGAGGGGCACAGGAGGAGTGGGATTGACTCTCAACTCTCACCAGACACTAAAGATCCATTAGGCCAGCTGGTACAAGAGAATGAGACAACAAAACCTTCAGTGGACTGCTGGAGCATGTCCAGAGAAGGGAATGGGACTGGGGACGGGTCTGGAGCACCAGGAGCAGCTGAGGGAGCTGGGGGGGCTCAGCCTGGAGAAAAGGAGGCTCCGGGGGGACCTTCTGGCTCTCTGCAACTCCCTGCCAGGATGGGGGAGCCGGGGAGAAGTCGGGCTCTGCTCTCTGGAAACAAGGGACAGCACAAGGCGAGATGGCCTCAAGTTGCACCAGGGGAGGTTCAAGCTGGATATTAGGGAAAATGTCTTCTCTGAAAGGGTGGTCAGGCATTGAAACAGGCTGTGGTAGAGTCAACCAGCTCTGGAAGTGTCCAAAGAACATGCAAATGTGGCACTTAGAGACACGGTTCAGTGGTGGATTTGGCAGTCCTAGGTCACTGGTTAGACTCGATGACCTCAGAAGGACTTGTGCATCTCCTACAGCCCTTGCTAAGAGTCCTCAGAGTTAAACCAGGGGCTTAAGCTGGAGGAGACGGAGAACTTGAGAAGGGCACCAATTCTACAGAGCTGATGCCAGGGCAAAACTGAAAAGCAAATGAAGGTGCTGCAAATGGATCCATCACCAAAGCTCACCGTGGTCAGTGAGGAAGCACAGAGGAACACTCCACTGCCCAGCTCCAGGACATGTAGAAGCTCCACGCTTCCACAGAAAAGGGCTCATCCCAGTGAGAAGGTGCAAGTTGTACCCACCCACCAGGTATCAGCAAAAATAGTTCCTCGAAATTTTATGTTATTGCTATGGCAGACGTTATGGTGGAAATTTTAAATTTTAACTTAAATTTTAAATTAAATTGAAATGTTAGAGCTGAGGAATGTCTAATGGGTGAGAGCAAAGCAGCTGGAGCTAAAGACTTCCAGCAAAGTCTTCTTTGCAAAGAGGAAGTTTTACAAGAGAAGCCGTGAGAGTTGATATTACCCAGCTGTTACTGAAAGAATCCTGTTATTTCTTGAAGACTAGGAAACAATGCGACTGCTAGCAATAAATGTGTTTAAGGTGATCAATCACCTATGGGCTTCTGCAATCTTATGTCTTGCAGAGAGCGGAAAAAGGGGTAAGTTCCAGAAATAGGCTCAAAATCCCCAGAGAGCTGATGCCGATGGAGAGACTGGTAAATATTTAAATGACTCATCGAGGTGTCTTCTACATGTACATTTTTTTGTCCTAAGAGGAAAATGTTCCATTCTAAGTATCATAGCTATTTTTAAAAAGTTATTGTATGATAAAGTGAGTATTTTGGAGAGATACCTGCACGTGGAAATTCTCCTATAAATTTTGGGTGATGGTCTATGGTTTAATCACAACAACCTAAGAGACAAGAAAGGGATGTCTCACATGGTAGCAAATTATACAAAATGATGATACAAAATCGGAGCAAAACTGCAACAACTGACAAATTCTGTCCACAGTAATTTTTTTTAAGCTAAGCAATTTTTCTTCCATTTGTTTTGTGTTTGCAACTATTTTTGACCAAGTGGCAGAAGTGCCTAAAACTTTGAGCAGTGAAGTAGCAAACCAGGGAAGCACCCTGCCCACGGGGTGAGCCCATGGTCACTCACAGCCCTGGCAGCAAGGAGAAGGCTGGGAGCTCCTCTCCTACAGCAGCAAGAACTGGGAAATTCTGGGGGAGCAGTTCCAGAGCAGAACACACCAGGGTGAGATTACAGGAAATCATGTAAACCCAGTGTTTCCTGTGGATAATACATGTATCTGTAACACCCAGGCAGAAGTACCTTTGAGGTCACAGTGGCTGTTCCACAGTCCATGTCAATGTTCATCTCACTATGGGACCAAGTTTCTTTCATTAACAGAGGGACCAACTGATAACATTCAACCCTGCTCTTGCCCTGACATGGTTAGTTCTTCCTAATGACTGCTCAGTTCCTTCCTTCTGGGGAGCCACTCCTCATTCTCTTCTGTTCAGGTCGGATAATGAGTCACTGACTGCAACACCAACAGCCATTAACCCTTCCCTTACACAACCAACATCTGGGAAAAGTTGAACATGTTGTGTCTCGGTGCCGAGGAGGAAGATTGATGATTCCTGCAGGTTTTCTGCTGCTGGTTGATGAAAAAACACCTTGTTTGCCTTGTGCCTTTGATTAATTGCTGTCTAAGTTTAGCTTAGTCTACCTGCTTCCCAGATTAATTTTGTTTTCCATAAATTTCACTTCTTCTCCGTTGTCTTATTCTCTGGTCAAAGTTGTACTTTGTGTCAAATAACTTCTGGAAGCACTTTGTTTCCCTTCATGCTTTTCCTCTCTCTTCTCTTGCCTCTGGGGAGGGAGGGTCATGTTTGTGGCTGGGCAGTTCCCCTGTGCCTTCCTGACTCCATGGGAAGTGTCAGGATGGTGGTAACAGCCAGGCTCCTGCTGGCACATGCTCTGGGCTAGTTTCCTTCTTAAAAAAAGAACAAAAAAAACCCCAGGCAAACAAACAAAAAACACAAACAAACAAAAGGCCAACAAGCCCACAAGTAAATTTATCATCTTTTATTTATAGATGATTTGCCATTCCTAAGACTACTGAACCTAAAGCACCTGTGAGACAATTAATGACAGGAATTGATGCAGCTATTGCTCACCTACAACTTAGGGAATGGCCTGTTTGTGATCAAACTTTGCAGTTACAGCATTGAATATGTGTAGGCCTGTTGGATCATCTGCTTTTTAGGAACCCCACGTATGGCAGTACTTGCTATTTTGACCAAATTTTGGTGATTTGGGGGATATTTGGAATTCTAAAGTTCTTTATCCTTGAGTCACTTTCCTTCCATTGGCACTGTTGACCTACTACCATGTTTTGTGTGTCCTTCAAAATGTTCTACAGTGTCTTATTATTTTGATGTTATCATACCATGCCTATTCTTACAGGATAATCTCGGAATTCTAAGGCAACAGTAGTTTTGAAAGAGATCAGACTATTTACATAGGAAACCACACTCTCAGATTGCTGCAAGAAGAGATTTCTAAGAAAAACATGCACTTCTCCTGATTACTGCCACAGCTTTTCCAGTGTTCTTTATTCCACCATCCTGATGCTGCACTAGTTGGCCTTGGATACACATCCCTGGCGTCTGCGAGGGAGCCAGCCCACTCCTGCTGCAACAGCTATTCCCTGCTGGGAATATTTACTGTGGGTGCCAATCCAGCCTGACTGAAACCTCATTAACAGTATGCTTTTCCCTGATTAATAAAATATTAATGTGAACATACAGCATCAGCAGCTTGGCATTTTCTGTAGTTTTCCAACACCTGCACAGCATAGAATGGCTCTGGCACTGTGATATCGCTGCAATGACAAACTTGCAGGCAACTTCTGAAGCCTGGGGACAGTCCTCATCTTGGCCTTTTAAAAAATAATTTCATCTGGTAGAGCTGAAGACAGATAATTCCTCACTGCCTGTGCAGCAAAGAGCAGGTTTCTTGCCCAATAATCAGTATTTATGCTCATTTTCAAGTTTCTTCCCCAACAACTGATAACTTAGGCTCATTTACCAGTGGTGGCAGCATTTTGGCTGCCTCATGGATGCAGGTCTCAAGGTGAAGTCACTTTAAACCTGTCCAAGATGGAAAGCCCATCAAAATCCTTCAGGGAGGTGGTTGTCCCTCTCTACTCTGGTGTGGCCCCACCTCAAGCCTTGCATGCAGTTTTAGGTGCCACAATGCAAGAAGGATCTAAAGCTATTAAAGTGTCCAAAGGAGGGATATGAAGGTGGTGAAGGGGCCATATGAAGGGTGGCTGAGGCCACTTGGTCTGTTCAGCTGGAGGGGGTACATCAGACCTCACCAGGGTCTGTTGATTCCTCCTGGGGTGCAGTGGAGGGGCAGCTCCCACCTCTGCTCTCTGTGAGACACAGGGAACTGATGGAGTTGTGTCAGGGTAGGTTTAGGTTGGGTATTAGAAAAAGGTTCTTCCCCCAGAAGGTGGTGGGCACTGACCAGGCTCCCGAGGGCAGTGGGCACAGCCCCAAGCCTGCCAGAGCTCCAGGAGGGTTTGGATGATGGGACAGGGTGGGATTATTGGGGTGTCCTGTGCAAGGCCGTGGGCTGGGCTGGACGATCCTCGAGTCCCTTCGAGCTCAGCATATTGTACGATGTGGAAGATTAATGAAAGCAGCAATGTCTGAGCGGGTGAGGCCGGCCCGGCCCGGCCCTGCCAGGGCTCACGGCCGGCTCTGGGCGCTGTGCCCGGCCCGGCCCCCCGATGATCCCCGGCCCGGCCAGGGGCACTCCCGCTGCCCCGACACGGCCGGGGAGCTCCGAGCAA
>WBMV01004571.1:31851-85095 GCA_013396655.1 Campylorhamphus procurvoides
GACCCCGCTGCCGCCGCCGCCGCCGCCGCCACCGCCGGGCCCCCGCTCGCTCGCCCGCCGCCGCCGCCGCCCGGTCCTCACCATGGGAGTGCAGGGATTCCAGGACTACATCGAGAAGCACTGCCCCAGCGCCGTGGTGCCCGTCGAGCTGCAGAAGCTGGCGCGGGGCAGCCTCGTGGGTGGGGGCCGCCAGCGGCCCCCCCAGACCCCGCTGCGCCTCCTCATCGACGCCGACAACTGCCTGCACCGGCTCTACGGCGGCTTCTACACGGACTGGGTGAGCGGCGGGCAGTGGAACCACATGCTGGGCTACCTGGCGGCCCTGGCCAAGGCCTGCTTCAACGGGAACATCGAGCTCTTCGTCTTCTTCAACGGCGCCCTGGAGAAGGCCCGGCTGCACGAGTGGGTGAAGCGCCAGGGCAACGAGCGCCAGACGGCGCAGCAGATCGTCAGCCACGTCCAGAACAAGGGCACCCCGCCGCCCAAGGTCTGGTTCCTGCCGCCCGTCTGCATGGCGCACTGCATCCGCCTGGCCCTCATCCGCTTCCACATCAAGGTGAGCAGGAGCCCGGCGGGGCCCGGTGCCCCCTGCCCTGCCCCGGGCCCAACGTGGGGCCCGCCCGGGCTCTCTGTGTGGGGATATGGGGGGGCACCCTCAGCGCCTCCAAACGCCCCAGCCCCGCGGGGGTGGCACGGCTGGGTCCGGCCCCACTGCCCGGGGGATGTGGGCTCCTTCCCCCGGCCCGGAGGCCCCGTCGGGGCGGCCGGCAGCGCCCACGGCCCGGCCCGGCTGCCAGGGCGGCCTCTGCCTCCATGTTCTTTCGCTCCGTTGACTCAAAATGTCCCTGCCCGCCTTGTGGGCTGTGGTACCGCAAGGGGAGAGCGGGTGGGCGAAAAGCGTGCCCCGGAGTTAATGATTGAGGGAAGGGGGGCTGGTGTGGGGGGGAAATTATTAATCAGTTTAGTTCTCGCGCAGGGTGGATCTGCAACAAGTTCCCGGCTGAGGGGAGGTGTTTAAACTTGGGCTGGAGGGGAAATGGCTCGCTGCAGAAATCACAGAGCTGCAGTTTCGGCTTGATAGAGGGTGTTTTGCCTTTTTTTTGTGTGTGTGTGTTGGGTTCACTGTTTTCCCAGTATCAACAAGCGTTTAAAAATGAGGCGTTAGAATAACTCTCCCCTTACTCCATAACAGCAACACTTCCAGTTCGTGCGATCAGCAGCGCCGAGCTGACAGTCCTGCCTTTAAAACCCCTTATTTTGTGGGGCAGCCTCGGTTTTGCGGCCCCATAAAGAGCCCTTGGCGCCGGATCCGGGCTCCATGGCCATCTTGCAGTCGAAGGCCGCGATTTCAAAGGTTGCAGGATATGACCACGTCGCATCTCTCCGCACGGCGTTCCTGATTTACGATGGTCTCTGTTCAGCCCAGCGATTGTGTATCTTGAAACACAAGACGCTGGAAAAACAAGCCCGGGGATGAAGCTGCAGTTTTAGGAGTTGCCTGCTCGCCTCCCTGCTGGGGAGGGAAGAGCAGCGGGAGGGAAGCACATACTCGTGGGCTTTATTATCCTAAATTACTTTTGTGTGTAGAAAAATATTATGTAACCTTCGGAGTTGCACGCTCGATCACTGGCAGCAGCTTAATGCTCTCTGGCCTTTTGCCGGATTAGAAACACTCTGGCCGGGCTGCGGCCCTGGGGTACAGCTGCCTCTCTGCAAGGAGCTCACCCCAAAGGTGACTTTGGGTGAAGTTTCTCCAAGTTCTGCCAACGGGGCGGGAGCTGCTGCTGCTGCTCCCTCGTAGTGGCCTGCTCGCTGGGCCATGCCCATCCATGGAGGAACTGGGAGCTGGAGTGCAGCCACGCCGGCCGGCAGCGGGTGTAGGGCAGTGGAAGTCCCACCCTGTGGCCGGGATTGGGTCCCCGCGCCAGGCAAAGCCGAGCGGAACCAACTGGAAGCGGAGGCAAAGCTCGTTCTTGCAGAGCTCTGCCAAGCCTGATGTCTTGGGCTTGGCCTTGGTTAAAGTGAGGAGGTTGTGGCCGTGTCTGCTGCAGTCCTGTGTTTTCCTGGTCAGCCTAGAAGCGGAATTGTGTTACATGTTTTTGATGGTGAGGATTTGCACCAGAGCAAAAAGTTCCTCTCTTTTGAGCTTTTGGGGATTTTTTGTAGCCAGGAAATAACTTTTGTTCTTAAGCAAAAAGTTTTAGGGCCTATGCAGTGAAGGTCTTTACCTTGATCTGTTTGTGGGTGCATTATAAATCTTCCTTCATTTGTTATTGAGGCTTAGAGATCATTAGTAAAAGCTATGAATGGGGTAAAATAATGTTTTTTTCTTTTAATGTATTAAAGTGGAGCCTTTGGTTTACTGCAACCCTGAAATGTGTAGCACCTGACAGGAAGCCAGCTGTTTTGGTATCAGTGGGAATGTGGTGTTTGTAATAGTTTTGTAGCATGTTGAACTGGCTGTTAGTTTGTTAAACACTTTCTGTCGCAGCCCTGGCTCAGGTACCTTACATCCAATCCAAGTTGCCACATTTGACAGCAGTGTCACCTGTAGCACTTTGTTTGCTTTCAAGCTTAGCTGCAGCATTAGCTCCTTGATGGTTTCTTGGTTACAGGCCTTACTCCTAATCTCTGGAAGCAGCTATAGGAGTGTGAGTACACACATACCCAGTCCCTTTTCTGTCATTAGAAAAATACCCAAAACTCCCAAAATCCCAATAAATACAACATCCAGGTTTGATGGGGAGGGTTTTGAGGGTGGGTATTTGTGTCGGGTTAGCCCTGGGAGGTGGCAGCTCATTACCAAGTACTTGGGGCTTGGGGAGAGTTTGTGGCTGTTCACACCACTGGGCCACCACCATGCATGTCCAAACTGGGCTGGTTCTTTGTACTGCTCAGCTGTCCTGGGAATGGGAAGGGTATCAGCAATTCCTGTTTGATGCCTCGTTTTTCAGTTGTTGAGAAACTGTGGATAAATCTGGTTTTAGTGGATTCATTTTCAGGTTAGGAGAAGGATATTGCATGGTTATAGTGGTCACATGCATAATACTCATCAGAGTTACTGCTGAGCTTAAATCACGTTCCTTCTCTGCTTTACATCTTCTCTGATATGATTTATTATCTTTCTAAATCTGCTTTGGTGCATATATCTTTCTTTCTCTAAACCTTCCTCCAGTTTTATTCTTGCTCTCACTTGGGCATAGCAAATGGGCAAAGAGCAAATGAATCTTGAAGGGGTGATTTTTATTTGCATGTATGGGTGGTATTTTAGATTTACATATGCATAAGGCAGTTGTTAAGCTGTAGAGTTTTCTTGCGTTGTTTTGAGAAGTTGGGTGTGAGAATACTGACTTTAAATATGAAACTGATTTTCATGTTTTTAGGAAGCATTTGTGTCTTGACTAGAAGGTTTCTGTGTGAAGCTAGGAACTGGCTATGAATTTAATCTATTTTGGTAATTAGAGAGGAGAAAAAGAGTAATGTCTTCCATCCAGAACAATTATAAATCACTCACAGATGGTTTCAGCAGGATGTAAAAATAACAGGTTCCTCCAGGTTATAACAAATATCCTGCGGGTTCTTAGCTTCATTGTGACCTGGTATTCTTCAATTTGGGGGAAATAATTCTTAAAAGAAACTTTTATGTGAAGTAGGTTTGCTAAAATTTAAATATTTAGGCAATGGAGATCTTAACATCTTTAATACTTTGGGGGGGAGACTGTTTTGTTCTCAGTACCTAATGGTGTTTGTGCCCATTTACCCAGGCAGGATTCTCTTTTTCTGAGCCAGCACCGTTAATGTTTACACAAGATTTAGACTTGAAAATGATTCTGAACTCCTGGCTGTGCTTTCCCCCACATCCCCCCTCGCTGGATTGGTTTTGAAACTGCACACTGCCTCGGTATCTCTGTTTGTGAGAGCCGTGAGATATTTCTCTGACTCTCATCTTGGTAGAGTTTTACATTGTGGGTTAACTGTACTTTGGTAAATACAGCTCCTTTCCCTGTGATGGTTCAGTTATTTGAACATGGATTCTAGTATTCCCTGAACACCCAGCAGCTTCGTGCTGTGTCAGAGAGCTCTGTGAAATGGGGAGGGACCTGGAGGCTGTGGAGGTAGAGGAAATAGCTCACAGGAGATCAGAGCAGGCACACCAAGCTTCCTCTTGCTTATCTGCACACCCTTGTCACACCTAGTACTGCAGAAGGAGTTCTCATTTGTTTTTTTATAGTTCAGAGGCACTTGTCGTGCATGCAGAGAGATTGAGTTTAGTTTTATTAGTATAATTTAAACCTATCTATCCTTAATTAAAAGACATCAGCGGGATTTTTCTCATTTAAAACCTGTGAAGACTGGGGGCTGGAGGTGGAGCGAAGCCTAAGTTGCCCTCCTTTAGTTAGGAACTGTGTAAATCTGATGTCTTTAAGTTCTTCCAAAGATGTTTATGGTTTCTCTCATATCTTATGCTAGAAGACAGCATCACTGTTAGAAAATGAGTACCTGTGTTTTTCTCATGAACAAAGTAGATTTCAAAAGCACTCCATCAAGGAAGTTTCTGAAGAAGTAACATTTTCTGAAGACTACAGGGTGGTAGGATTATGAGGAGGGAGAGCTCACTGAGCTGGTGTTTGATCAGGAATATCACAGGTGAAGCACTGGCTGTTCTTCTGCTCAGGACTTGGCTTGGAAGGAAACATCTCATAAAGGTACATGGGAGAAGCAACTTTTGACATACCTCTCTGGTATACCATAATTCAGCATCAGGTTCAGCAAGTGCAAGGCATGAGTAGAAGAGGAAGAGCCTCTAAATTTGCTGTGGATGACCAGAGGGCTGTAGGGGTGGGCTGTGGAGCGTGGGACCCTCTCTCCTGTTCTGCAGAGGGAATAGATGGCCTCGCTGGCATTGAGGCTGCAGTTACTCATGCGTGCTGTGGAGACTGAGGCTAATAGTTTTGTACTAGTCTATTTTGGGATAGCTTGCTATCTAGATTGTTGTTAGAATGGAATACTCAGTGAGGGGAGATTGTACCAACACCCAGCTTGCAAGAGGGTTTCCAAATCACTGGATGTGTGTTATGTATGTGGATGGTGGAAGCATTAGGGATCCAAAGCCCTCAGCTGGCTGTGGTTGTGCATGTGTACACTGGAGTTGTAGCAGTTTCTGATGGTGTGTGGGAATGCAGGACTGCAGGCACTGACCTGTCCTTATGGGGTTTTTGGTT
Organism: Campylorhamphus procurvoides; assembly: GCA_013396655.1. Taxonomy (NCBI): domain Eukaryota; kingdom Metazoa; phylum Chordata; class Aves; order Passeriformes; family Dendrocolaptidae; genus Campylorhamphus; species Campylorhamphus procurvoides. The sequence goes on from WBMV01004571.1 coordinate 37,074, forward strand.
TCAGTATAAGCTGCTTGATAAGCAAGGGTTGCTTTTATATTTCCAGCATTAGGAATTGGCCCATGTCTCCCTGCACAACATGTCTGTTCGAGTCATCTGATTGCCGTAGCCTAAAATATGTGCTTTGCTAGGCAACAGGAGTGAAGAGGTGAAGTTTGGGCTATAAACTCAAAGCACTTTGCACCATCAGACACAGCTGTGCATAAAGGGGTAGGCTGAAAATGGAAAGAGGAAAAAAGTTGGCTTAACAGAGCAAAGTGGGCATTTGAAAGGTCAAGGAAGTTACCTCTGTTCATCCGGGGTTGTGTTTGGCCCTTTTAAAAGGGGGCCAAAAACTTCAAAAGGGATGATGGGTTTGCTCGCTCATGGGGGGCGCCTTGGGGTGCTGAGCTGCTGGAGTACCCACAGCCTCAAGGCTTTCCCCACGAGTGGGGCAGACAGTGGTACAGTAACATCTTTAGAGTTTGAGTGTTTCTATTAATAAACAGTTCTTCAGATGAGTTCAGCAGTACAGAATCCACTGCAGCCTGGGGGCTTCCAGGAGTGTGTGCTGTGCTTCCAGGCACTCCCTACGTCCTGTCCATGTGTGCTGCGTCACTGGGGTGGTTTCATTACTTCAAATATATCTCTTAAATGCACATGTATAGTTTCAGAAAGACCCACTATATCGTAATAGTTGTGATAAATCAGTGCTGCCATTTACACTGGAGCTAATTGCTCTGTCTTCCACTATAGGTTGCACAGAGCATTGAGGATCATCATCAAGAAGTAATTGCTTTCTGCAGAGAAAAAGGTTTCCATGGTTTGGTTGCATATGACTCCGATTATGCATTGTGCAACATCCCTTACTATTTCAGTGCCCATGCCCTAAAACTGAGCCGGAATGGGAAAAGCCTCACAACAAGCCAATACCTAATGCATGAAGTTGCCAAGCAACTGGACCTGAATCCAAATCGTTTTCCTATTTTTGCTGCTCTTTTAGGTAAGTGAAGATGCTGCTAGTCAGCCTTACGATTTCAGTGAACATTAACTGCTTTAAAATAACATGTGTGTACTTTGACAAAGCACCTGGGGAAAGGCACCCCTTTGTTTCAGACATTCCTGCTGTGGACTGGATGTGTGTTTATGAGGTCAGACCTGTGAGCAATGCAAATTGTGGCTGTCTAGAAAGAAGAGTTTGAAAGTAGGGATTGGGCAGAGCTCTGCCTGGCCAGAATGTTCTCCCTGGGTGGAGGGGGGAATCAGGACAGTTGTGGTTCTACTAGTTTGGGTCCTTTATGAGGTCTAGTTTCAATGATACACTTTCCAGACTGGAAGCATACTTGTGTCCTGAATTCTACCTAAAAATAACACCTATGAGTGAAGGTGTTTGGATTGCAGGGGCTCTTTTTTCCCCTCAGAAATGAGTACTGAACAATTATGGCAGCACATCAACTGCATCAGAAATGTGTTGTACTGTATAATTGAGTGGAACTCCACATTTCTGAAAACAGGGGTGACTGCCATCAGACCATTCCACTGGTTTTGTCTGGATACTTTGTTAGCCCTCCTGCTTGTCATGCTCAGTGGTGTGGGATCTGTGAGGAGCAGAGGTGGGAATGTCTCCAGTTTCACATTTCTGCTTAAATGGAACAGTTTTAACGCACTCTATTTCCATAGCAGTGGTAGAGAATAACTGTCTTACTCTCTCAGATGGAAGAGTGAATTAATTACTGACGAAGTTGACTCCAATGAATAAGATTTATTTGGAACAGCATTCTGACTGCTTTTTGGGAGCAGCCATGTTCTTGATCTTGTCACACTGTGCAAACAAATTAAGAAAACTGGATTTTTTGTTTGTTTGTTTTATTACTTTGTGTTTCAGTATTGGTACATGATAGAGGAATAAAACTTCTCCTTTGAAAGCTGAGAATGAGAGAGGCTATGCGTTACTCCCTTAAAATACTGATACTTTAGTAGTCTTTGTTTCCAGTCCAGGCAGGCATCTTCCATATTAAGAGAGAAAGAACCAATGGATCTTGCAGTAGAAAGCCACAAGTATTTGGGTAGTTGGAGTTGCTTTTGTCAGTGTGTGTTTGTCCTGCCTGCACAGGTGTAGGGAGGGCAGGCAGAGGGTTGGCTGAGCTGCCATTGCAGGAATTGCATGACAGACTACTATTGCTTGGCTTTGTTTTGCAGTCTATAAATAAGTTGGTGCATGCCAGGTCAGTGAGTAAGAATTACTGCTGGAAAAGCAGTTTCCCAGTTGCAGATATGTTTTTTGGAATTCATGGAAAGTACATGGGAATGGCATGGCTTTAGTTGATCACACAATTCCAGCTGCATGGCCTGCTGAGGCTTTGCTTGGTTATATCCAGCAGTAGGTGAAAAAAGTTCTGGTAAAGTTTCTGAAGGGTTTTACACAAGTTTTACACAAGAAGCTCTTGAATGTTTTTCTCTCTTGCTGTCTTACAGGACCAAATATTTTTCAGCTTGCTCTTAGGAGAATGAAATTCGAGGTCATTTCACATGTTTGACAGAGAGAGATTTGGTAGCTTTTTCCACCCCCTCTCCCAAATTGGCACAAAGGTTAAAAAACCCCAGTTCAGCTACAAGTTTAGTTCTGGGTATTCCTTTGAATTTCTTGTGTGTGTGTGTGTGTACTCAGCATGAGTAAGCAGAATAAAGTTCATGGAAGCCAGGGTTAGAACAGAAGATACTCTGAAGATCTTCCTGCACTCGGGGCTTTGTGTTATTTTTATATGAGTGAATTTTAGGAGCCCTAGGTATTTGGGATAGGAAGTGGTTATATAAGCTGACAACAAACAGATCCAGTTTGACTTAAAGTACTGACAACATGTTTTTACTTTTGCAACCTTGGTAATATAGTAACTTTTTATTTTTTAAAGTAAAATACTAAGTGTGTATATGCATATAGTTGTGTACAGCATGCAATATATTTAAATTAGGGTAACTTGTTCAGATCCATTTTTTATGTTTTTTTATTGAATATCTAAGGGCTTCTCTGGCTTCACAGATAATTCTCCTCTTGCTCCTGTGGCCTCTTTGGGCCTTTTTGGTCCTGATATGTAGAATAAAGAAAATCACAATGGGAAGGAGTGAGTGAGTGTGTTTGGTGACACAGGAAGGCACATGAATTTTTTGCTGGGTACAGCAGTGTAACTCCCTGTGCTAGTACTTCATGTAGGAATAAAATAATGTATTCTGAAATAATTACAGTTAAGCTGCCGCTTTAATGTTTGCAAATTTCAGAAGGCCTAAGCTGTCACAACAGCTGAGATATCCATATTCAATTTCAGGGCTGCAGGTCTGCTTCCCTGTATCCAGAAACCTCAAATTTCTTTGTGCTCAGATACTTTCTTGTCATTAACTCCAAGAGTCAGTTTGGGGATGCCAAAAGAGGAAAAACATCCTGAAAGTTTCAGCCTCCCATTGAGCAGTTGGAGAAGCCTGAGGAAAAACACTGACCTGGGCAGTTTGAAAAGTGTTCTCAATGGCAAATGATTTGGGATTGAGTTCTGTTCAGGGATCAAGTCTCTATTGGAGTATTACAGCAAAATATTTTTCTGACTGTACCAACTAGGCAAACTTCTAAAGGTTGCTTTCTGAGGAGGTTCTGTACACTGTGATTGGTTTCTTTGGTTTATAGTTTTTTTCTTCTTCCAGCTTTTTATGCAGAAGGGTTTTGTAGTTGTAGCTTTATAATATAAGGAGTGTTCTTGGCATGGGTGGGTAAAATGTAGCCTGGATACTGAAATTTCTAAGAGTGTGCTCTTAAAAAGTTCTGTTCTGATTGCTGCTGATGTAAACAGGGAGTTGATTTGGGTTCTTTTGTAAACTGTGATTCAAATACTTCAGAAATAATTTAAAAAAAGAAAAGCAGCCCAAGCTTCAGCAGTAGAAAAACAAACCCAGTGTGAGGTATAGGGCTGTAATTCAGTGAACTCTTTAGAAAGGGCAGTGGCTTCAATTAGTACCTAATTGCTTTTAAAAAAACTAAGGCATACACTATAATAAGCCATTAAAATGGGAAAAATCAATATATGTTGAGGTTGTTCAGCCAGGTCAAGAAATAGAGGTTGCTTATGTAACACTGATCTCTTTCCCACTGTGACAGCACTTTGTAACATGTTTAGTTATGGAATCTCGTTCTGTTCCTCAGTAAAATTTTAGAACTACATAAGGTAAGTACAGGCACCACTTCTTATTTGGCCCACAAAAGACACTGCTGCACTTCAGCATCTTAAATCCTGCACTTCAGTACGGGGTGAGAGCTGTTCAAACAGTGACACTGTCTTATGTGTGTTCAGGGGGATGGAATTAACTGCAATGACAGATGGAGACCAAACAAAATTGAGGTTTTGGTGGAAGGGAGAGAAGCCCTGACTATTTTAAAAGGTAATCCTAGCATCTGCAGGAGTTACTGTCAGTTATCACAGAGCTCTCTGGAGCTCTGGCTGCAATAGATTTTGTCAGACCCGTATTATAAAGACTGTCTTAATCTTACCTTGACTAGATTAGGAAGAGTGGCTGTTACGTGCAAACTTGTTGCATCTTTCTGTAGTGAGGTTAAAGCCTAGCTCCTGATGAATGAAAATGGTAACATCTCCTTGCTGAGATCTCAGTAGTGGGTAAAGTATTGATTGGACACAAAGACTTCCCTCTCTGAGAGGGCATCTGCTCATCACCAGGCAGGGAACTGCTTTCCTGGCTTTCACATGTTAAAGAGCATTAAGAGCAAACTAGATGATTTTACAAGCAAAATATTAAGTAAGGAAACAGTTGTAATATTCAAAGAATCTTGTCATATTCTTTATGAACAATGCATTCACTGCTAAGCTGCTACTTTATAAAACCAGGTATTGAAAATATCCTGAAGTTTTCTGCCGGAATATTATGACTACATTCTGTTTAGCTCTTTTTAAAGTTCGGATGCACAGCCACTGAACATCATCAGCGGTTGATTAGTTACATCTTTGATTAGTTCAAATGTTTGAAATGTTTCCTAGTAAGAATGTTTAGGTGGGGTTTTTTTCTTGTTTTGGTGATTTTGGGGGTTTCTTTTGAGTGTCATGTGCTTTAGAAAAAAAACAACTTAGGGTACTGACAGTGTACAAACAGGTACAATACAGTCTCTGTCCATGGGAACAACAAAATGATTTCCCAATTCCTTCACTGCTGCCAGTGGAGGGTCCTATCTGAGCTGGTCAGGTCAGTGAGAGAAACTTCAGGAACTGGGAACCTGCTCGGTGTCCTTGAGGACTGGCTAAAGCTGCCTGGTGCCTTGCTGCCTGACCCACCCTGCACAGGGCAGCAGAGTGCAGATTCCAGAGGCAGCTCCCATGTGGGTCAGTTAGGGCACTGCTGGGATGCAGAAAGGGCTTTCCAGAGGGTGTCAGGGAGCAACAGGGTGTTCTTACCCTGGTGCACCTGCAGGATGAAATCCTGTTGAGCATTCCCTGACAGGACGTGCCGGGTTGAGGTGGGGACCTCGTGTTGTGCCTGGCTCTGCTGCTGCTGTGAGTGAGCTGCTTTCATGGAAGAGTGCTCCTCACACAGAGGGAAGTGGCTCTTGCTGCAGCAGCAGAATGTTAATTAGGTTTTTCTGGAGTAACAAAAAGCTATCTGCAAGTTTAATCTGTTAATCCTCTTGATGGGGAGTTGAGGGCTGATTGCAGATTTGTTTGCTGTCTGTAGGAACTGTGTGTAACATTTTGTGGTGTACTTAAATGAGTTTCTGCATTATGTTCCAGGTAATCATATTCTACCTGATGAAGATTTGGCTTCCTTTCATTGGAGTTTACTTGGTCCAGAACATCCACTAGCTTCACTTAAGGTACAATTTTAATATAACTAGGAGCAGTTCAGGTAAAATCAGTGCTACACAGGGGAGTGTGATGAGTGAGTTGAGAGCAGCTCTGTGAGGGCCCTGTGCTTGGTCACCCTCAGGTGCCCCAGGCCCTGCCTACAGAGGATACTTGGGGTCAGGAGCCTTACAAGGCTAAACTTAGCCTGCATGATCCCCCTCAGTGCCCTTCAGCTGCACAAGGCACAGCTCCAGTGTGGTTTGGCTTGGAGAAAGCAGCTTCTTTCTCTCCTCTTTCTCTAAGAGCAGTTTTTTGTTTAGTCATGTTCTTCAGCTATCAAAAGTAATGAGCTGTGTATCTTCCTACCATCTTTTTTTATTTTCTGCTGCTCTGAGTTTGTGTGTAATAGTCAGGTTTTGGTACTTAAAGTGTAAATATGCTGGAGAACAACGTTGCACAAGAAAGCTAAAATGGCCTTCAGTAGTTTTGGGGGGAGGAGGTTTGAGACAAGTAGCTTGTCTGATGCTCTTAGTTTACAGTATGTGTGTTCTGCTGCTTCATCACACTTGCCTTGTGCATCTGCCAAGTAAATGGCTGTAAAAGGGAAACTGGACACATCAGAGAATGGGATCATAGTGACCTTTCTGCCACAACAGATATATGTTTCCCTTTCTCCTAAGGTGTACCATGCAGCAAATAATCTGCTTTTTGTAGATGCTGTCAGAATGTTTTCTTCCCTCTACAACAGAAATAGGTGGTTTTCCCCTTTCTGTTCCACAAGTTAATTAAGCCTTGAAAAATGGTAACTTGTTTTGCCAAAGGTAGAATTTAAAGCCAGATTCCAGATTTTCAGGAGAATTTTTAAGGCTTGCATGTGCATTGCTTAGTGAACAGCTGTGACATTTGATGTTACACTCACCCCCTATTTTGCTGCTGCTCCTGTGTTTAGAAAGGTAAGTGTCAGCACATGGCAGTGGCACAACAAAACCTGCATGCATGTTTGCTACTTCCTTGTAAAACTTGAGGTCAGAAAAGAATGTGCCTGTATTTTCAGTTTTTGCTAAAAAGGGTAAATTGTGGGACTTTTCAACAAGTGGTTGATAAACTTTCTGATGATACTTTTCTGTGGTCTAGACTGAGTAGACTTGTTTGACAGCTAATTCAGAATATGACTCCAGACACCTAGACCTGCTGGAAAGCCCTCTAAATTTATACTGAATTACTTGGCTGAAAATTAGGTATTTGTCATCTTTACTTCTTTCAGTGGAAACACCACCTGGGCTTTGTAGTTGGTGTCCCACTGAAAAGCAACGTGTTCCCTGGAGTGTCCCTGGTGCTCCCTGATGTATTTCATGTGTTGGGCAATGTAATCAGATAGAAAGCAGTGCCCATTTGGCTTAGTTAGAGGTTCCGTGAAAACTGCTACACTGTTACCAGTGCAAAGTGTTACCAAATGAATGCCCTGACTGAGGGATAGGCTTGCACAACACTGGATTTGTTGGATTTCATGGCAGCTTTGCTGCCAGTGCACAGCCCCAAACAGCCCACAGCACCTCTGTGTCCTGCCTGGGGATGGTGTCACATGGAAGGACACGTCTGCAGCCACCCCAGCCTTCATTAGTTACTGGTCATGGAACAGCTGCCTGCTTGTTTCTTTAGTTTCACAGTGCTCATGGTTTGATGCGATAACTTGTTGCAGAGCTCATTAGTTGAGTTTAATTTCATGTGACACACTACTATGTCAGTGATGTCATCGCAGTTCTCTGTAGGGGCCCCTTCACTGTAGATGTGCAACAAAGCAATAGCTCTTGTAAATTTTATGAATGCTTAAAAAAACCCCAAAGACATTTATATCAGCCACAAGGCTGATAGCAAGGAGTAGTTTCAGAACAGTCCCCAAAAGTGCAATCCTTCTTGAAAACTGGAAATGGGGGTGGGAGGGGGGAAGTTGTTGTGTTTCCCCAGGATGTCCTTCCTGGGCTGTGCTTACAAACTTTGCTTTGTTGTGTCTATTTAGAGTTACAACTGAGTGTTCTCCATGCTTGGGAACCAAGGGCTCTGATCCCACACCTCATTCAGCTCAGGATTTAGAAAGCTTTTTCTCATTGTGTAAAGATTTTAATCTTTTGTCTCTGAGACAGTATGGTCTTGAGCATCAAAGCTGCCAGATTCTGTTCCAATGGCTGGATTTGTTGCTTTTCAGGGAGAGCTGTGACAGTTAATAATGTACAATTTATTTCCTACATTCTCTCTCAATCTTTTATTATGCTGTAGCAAAATGTTACTTTTCCTACAAGTGAAACTTTGCCAGGTCACCAATGAAAAAGTGTAACTTAGGAAAAAAATAACTGGCTTTGCTGGTAGAAATTGCTGTGTCTGCTCAGGTGTCACCATGGGGAGGGAAAAGCAAACCTGAGGAACCCCTACCTCTGTTTTAAAGAAGGACGTGAGGTGGGAGTTGTTCCTTCAGGAACAGCTGAGTAGAAATGGGGAAAAAGGAAGGGAAATGGAAACCTGACTGAAGAATCCATCCTTCACATCTGGAAGGAAATGAACTCAGCAGTCAGGGCAGTGTCTGTGCTGGATGAAAAGCCTTTCAGGAGACACCAACAATTACCATCGGCTCAGCAGAACTGTGAAGGCTCCGTGGCTAGATTTAAATGAAGAGATCTTTATTGCTGTTCCTGCAAAAAGGAGAAGAAATCAAAAGCCATCCCTGTGAGCTGTTCTGAGTCAGGATCTCATTTGTCCAAATGTCCCTGTGGAAACAGATAACACATCTAATAAATGGGCAGACCTGGGCACGTGTCCTGTCACCTGCCTGAGAGCACAGCTCACTGAAATGACCATGCCAGTTGTGGGTTTGAAACAAGAAGGGCACTGATTGACTTCCTGAGACATCATCTGACCATTAGACCTTGTTCGGAAGCCAGCGTTATCCTGCTTTTTATTTGTGTGCTTTGGGATTTATCTTTTAAGGCAAAGACAATTTGGTTCTTATTCTGGGAAAGCTGGTTGCAGTGTGGAGCTTCAAAATGAATGAATAATCCTGTCAGAATGAGATTGGGGGTGCAGTTTCTTACCTCTGGAATGAATTAGTGCCTGTTTGGGAGCACAGACCACCGAAGAAGTGCTGACTCCTCATTCACAAGGTAACCTTAGAAACAAGGCTTGATGCAGTCTCTCTGTGTGAGTAAGAAGAGTATGCAGGGAAACTCCATCTCCTTGATTGTTCCATCTCAGTGGAGAGGGAATGAGAGATGCTTCCAGAAGGCAATCCAAAATACACAGATTAGGCTCCTTCTCTGAATCGCTGTAGGAAATTCCTGTCTTGCTCTGTTGACTTCGGAGGGTGTCTGCCAGAGGGAGACTAACCTGTGAAGTAGGTGCTTAGGTAATTTCCTGCTGCACAGATAACAAAGGTGATACTATTGAGATACGTTTCAAGTAAGTGCCTCGTTGTTTGTGGGGTTTTGTGATGCTAAGAGTCATCACAATGCAGGTCAGAAAGGACCTCAGGAAGTCAACTAGTCCAACCTCCTGTGAAAAGCGTGATCAGCTTGAGGTCAGAGCAGCTTGCTCAGGGCATTGCCTAGACTAGTCTTGGAAATCTCTGAGGTTGGAGGCTGCACAACCTGTCTGGGCAGCCTGCCCTGTGGTTTGACAGTCCCGACGGTGAAGATGCTTTACCTGGTGTTTAGTCTGAGCCCATCTTGTTTCGGGCTATGTCTGGTGTCTCCTGCTCTTACACAATGCACTGCTGTGAAGAGCTGGCTCCATGTGCTCAGTCACCTTTCTGTGGGTGCTGGAAGCCTGTATCTCCAAGGCCTTGTCTTTGCCAGGCTGGAGGAGCCCCATTCCTTCAGCCCCTTCTTGCAGAACAACTACTGCCCAATTCCCTGCCAGTCTGGAGGCCACCTGCACAACCAGCCCCACTGCTGTGACACCTGACTGGAACCCCAGAAGGGATGCAGGGCTCTGGAGGTGACGTGCCACGTGCTGAGAGTGGGATCCCTGGATCTGCTGCTCTACTGCTGCTGCACAGTCCAGGGAGCACCTCTCTGGCTCCTGCTCCATCTGCTGCCACCCTCCAGGAGCCCTAGGTCCCTTTGGCACACCTCCAGCCTGCCCAGCAGCCAGGGGTTATTCCTGCCCAGGTGCAAGGCTTTGCTTTTGTAGCTGTAGAATTTCTGAGGGCTCTCCTGGGTTGTCCCTCTGGCTTGTCAGGGTGTCCTGGATGGCAGCCCAGCCCTTGGGGGTGTGTGGTGTGCAGGGCTGTCACACGGGGCTCAGTGAAGTCTGTGTCACATCTTTGGCTTGTGCTGCTGCTCTCCCCTTTGCTTTCTGACATAATTCTTGTTCCCTGTTTAGATTTGGTTTTCTCCATGTCCTCTGTGTACAAATTGTTAGCAAATGATGTCCATGCCCTGTGTATTCTTGTTACCATGCAGAAAGAGGTCAGTTTCCCAACCAGGATGGAGGCAGGAGGAGAGAGAATTTTTAATTGAATAACCCAGTCTTCAGGGAAAAGCTGAGCTTTGCTGATCTGAGAGGATTTTAAGTCATCCAGGAAACTTCCTGCCTCTTCAGAAAACTTGTCATAAGATCAGATGCACTACAAGCTCTTAAGATGAAACATTTTTAACATTCACAGGCTGATACAAGATCCAAACAGTTTGGATGCCATCTCTAACAGAAAGTATGAGACAGAAATAGCAAGACCAGGCAATTTGTTGTAGTATCCTTCACATTTTCAGCCTTTCCTCTTGCCAGCAGAAAAAAAAAATGTTTCCTATGTGTTGCCTCTGAATGTTCGAGGTCTCCCTTTTCATGGTTTGAAAATAAAACTGAACTAGTTATCTGTTTCCAGCAGGCACGCCAGTAAATGTGCTGTTGATTAGAGTGTAAAAGCTGTGCTTCCTGAAGACAGGGGGCAACTGGGGTGTTCCCAGAGCTGGGGAGCCTTTCCCAAATGTAGCTTGGGTCCCTTCTACACTACCCTGTCATCCCCTGGAGTTGTGCTCATGTGAGTCTGTTCTCTGCCAAAAAAGCATTTTTGCAAGTGCATTTTGTCAAACCTGAGATGTTTTTGTCTTGTAGCTTCTGGGTTTATAGTGTTACTCTCTGCCCCTCATTTTGACAAATACCTCTGTAGAATTCATGGCCTTTCCCCACTTAATCTTTTCAGAGTGCATAAATAGGTCCCTGGTGATTTTTGTCAGTGCTGTGTCACAAACTGAAGGAGTCCTTTTACAGCTAGCAAAGAAACCAGCACTTTTCAGGTGTCCTCTCTCTCTAACCTGATCACCTCCCAGTGTGGGATCCACCCTCGTGTCTGCCTTCCAAAGTTGATTTTCCCTGTTGGTGCTTGTCTGAAACTTTTCTGTAGAGGATAAAGGAAAAAATAACTTCTAGGCAGAAATCTCTTCTAATGAGAACTTGGTAGAACATGCTGCTGCGTTTGCTCTGGAATGCTTTGTGCAACACTAAAATTAAGTTTGAACCACGAACACATGCTCTGTGACTTCTGCTGTTAGTCTGAATTTTCCCCATCCCTAATGCACTGTAAGACTTAGCCTGTATTTTAAGCACACAAGGTTAGAAACATTCTTTATGATTCAATGCAAAATCTATAATTTTGGATTTCTGGAAAGTTCTAAAATGAATAGAAATATTTTCCTTTTTAATATCAGGAAAGTCCATTTTATTTCACCATTTTAATTTCTGGCTTCTCTGTAGTGTAGGTCACAACACTCTTAGTTTTGGGGGTGTTCTCACATCTGCACTGGATGTCTTTGAAACAGAAAAAAATCCAAATATCTGAAATGTCTCTAGTTCTGTAAAATATTCTTTGAGATGATCTCTCTTCAGGAATTAAGAATATGCTCCAGTGAGGTCTTGAGGCTGTTCAGAGGCAGCTAAATGGAAGTGGTATGCAAAGTGAGCCCTTGATGAGTCTCACTTGATCTCCACGTTTCCAAGGCCTGAGCTGAGTGTTAGTGCCAGAGTGATGTGATGTCTTCTCTTGATGCCAACTTTATATGGTTTATTCAATATTGCCATCTTGGAGATGACATAAATTAAGGGGAGATTGCTTACTGCTGTCATGCACTGTGTTCCCAAGCAGAGATTGCAGGAACACTCAGGGAGCAGTGCAGGGTTTCTGCAAGGGCTCTGCGGAGAGCACATCCAGCATGACACAGCCAGGGGATGATTCAGCTGCTTTAAGATGGGTAATTGTTACACATACAAGGAAAATGGGAGGTGTTCAGCAACAGACTTGCATTACGAGGGAGAAGAAAATTTACTCCTGCTTCCAAAATGGGGGCAAAATTTTATCATCAGTATTTGTCACTCTGAACTTACGTGTGACTGTGATCTGTACATAGTGGTGTGGTGTATATTCAGAGTGCACACTAGTGAAAACTTAGATTTTACTTTCTGAAATGGAAATAATTGCCCTGCCACTGACTACACTGAACAGAACTGTTCTTGGCTGTTCACTTTTCATGAGGGCATGGAGTGACAGGACAAGGAGGAATGGCCTTAACCTGAAGAAGGGCAGGTGTGAATTAGGTATTGGGAAGGAATTCTTCTCTGTGAGGGTGGTGAGGCCTCTGATTGCCCAGAGAAGCTGTGGCTGCCCCATCCCTGGAAGTGTCCAAGGAAGTGTTGGACAGGGCTTGGAGTGACCTGGGATAGTGGAAGGCGTCCCTGCCCATGGCAGGTCCCTTACAACTCCAACCAGTGTTTCTATGTTTAATTTAGGCTTTTAAAATATGTGGCTCATCTTTGGTATGAGACTGACCAGGTATAGAATTAATATCCTGACATCTGTAAAAAGTAGACATTAGGAGAAGGGAATTAATAAAGGTGGGAATCTGGCAAAAATTCCATAGTCTAAATATGAAGAAGGCAGTCTCAGAAATAGCATCATAAGAGGATCAAATAAGGGTAGGAAAGAAAATAATCATATATGGTAGACTGTATAAAATGAAAAGAGGTTGTGGTGTAGGTTTTAAACTTGCAAAGATGAAACATGAAGTATTAATCAGAGTTTTGCATAAACGTTTCTGACAAGGCTGTATTGCAGTATTTTCTAGTAAAATGTGATCCCTCTGTGTAGAATACAATAAGAATGCATAAAGATTTTTCTTTTTTTATATCTTAAAAATAGAGCTGTTAAATCATAATAATGATCTTCCAAGTCTTGAATCATTGAATTTTGCAAGTAGACAGATGAAAAAAATGTTAACAGCAAAAACCTGGCTGCCCCTGTAGGCATGGGCACAGTGCTCCAGAATTGTGCAGAGGTTCCAGACAGAATTTTTAGAAATTCCTCAGGCTTCCTCTGGAATGTAGGACACGTATTTGGAGACCTCTTTCCTGGTCCTGCGAGCGTGCGCAGCACGAGGGACAGGAGCAGGAGCTGCTGGTGGCTGAGGAGCTCTTTGGACCCACCTGGTAGCACCACTCCCTGCCTGGAATGTTGGTTCCTTGACCTGAAGTTCCTGTACCTGCTGTAGGATCACACAGAGCATGTCAGAGCAGTGATTCCCATAATCACAGGCTGAATAATCAGTTTATTTTGAGGAGGAACCAAGTGAGTGTTGAGGTGGAAGTCCAGGGTTTCCAGAACTAGCCAGTTCCCCTTTTTTCTCCATGGAGACACAAGAAGGGATCAGGCCAAAGGAGTCTGGAACTCCCTAGAATGGCACATCCACGTGGTCATTGAGCCGAAGGAACCTTGTTCCTTAGGGGCTTTGGATATTGTCTCACGAAGTTCTTCCACCTCTTTCTTCTTGCTGCAAAGTCCAAAGTGATTCTCACCTCTTCAGTCCCATGGCCTGACTCAGTGACCGGTGAATCAGTGGGAATTGAGCATTTTCTATCACCTTGGGAAGGCTGGACCCCGGGCTCTGATTTGTAGATGTATCTGTGGTCTCAGGAAGCAGGTCATAAACTCGAGGGAAATTTTTAATTTGCATTAAAAGAAGTGTTTCTCATCCATTTAAAATCCTGGTGAATGTGGGAGGCCAGACCCATGTGGAATTGGATGGTGGAACATTAATGCTGGCTATTGAAATTATTTTGTCAGTGGAATTATCTTCAGAATTTCATCTGTGTCTGCAAAATAATAATCAGCTGTGTAACTGTGTTGATATTGAAATTCTCCCGTCACAGCAACAAGAGAAGCCCAGACATCCTTCTTGGCTGATGTATAATATAAAAGAAAAGCCATTTCTTGCCTGAAATGTTACACATGCTGTGAAGCTGTATCAGTATATTCTGCTACAGATAATGGAATGCACAGAATCTGAAAACAGTAATTATTAAACTCTGTAATCTTCAAATAATTTTTAGACCTATTTCTGTACAACCTTGAAAATAAGTTTCCTTGAAATGCTCCTTTTTTTCAATGTGATTTTCAAATCCTCTCTTTTCTGTGTACCCAGAGATCTTCCTGTTCCCAGTGAGTCTTTTTCATCAATTCTGATATCACTTTGCACTCAGAATATAAACTATGTAAAAGTATTTTCTGACATATACATGTGAATGTATGATGAGTATTATGGTGTATGATGAAGGTTATGGTATATGATGAATTAAATGAAGCCTTCTGCACTAGAGGAAATGTCCAACTAGAAAGCAGTAAAAGAATCAGCATTGTTGGTCTTGTCTGTTGTTGGAGCTGCTATTTAACCAGCAGGTATTTACACAGAGCTGAAGTTTCACACATATCTAAATATACTGTACTTCCAGGAGTCATTGCTTGAGGTGAAGTCTCAAAAACAAAGTAGAATGCCCAGAAGCAGTTAGATACTAAATCTGGGAATTTGTTGACTTTGTTATCAGGAGCTGGAAGTTGAGTTCTGTGTCCTGGTGGCCCTGGAGCTCATGCTGGTGTGTGTGTGTTTGTTTGCACAGGTACGAGCTCACCAGTTAGTTTTACCACCGTGTGACGTAGTGATCAAAGCCGTAGCCGACTACGTCCGTAACATTCAGGACACCACTGATTTGGATGCCATAGCAAAAGATGTTTTTCAGCATTCACAGGTAAAGTATAAACCCAAATACTTGTTTGTTTGGGGTTTTTTAACCTATAGTGTCCTGTGTTTGTGTTGGAGAATTGCATTTGATAAAAAGTTGGTAACAGGAATCTGTTGGTATATGCAGTGGCTTAACTGCCCTAGTTTCATATTCCATGCTTTCTCGGGGTGAAAATACTGCATTTACCCTCAGTGCTTCAAATTCTTGATAACTAGAGGGGTTTGTAGCCTGGCTCTGCACTGCCTTTGAGAATCAGCAGTACATGCAGACTGTATGTTCAAGCTTTACCCTTACATGGATTGCCATAGCATGTCTTGTGCTGGAGCAGTGGTGCAGTCCTGGAGGGTCCACAGGCATTAATCCTGTGAGATGGGGTATTTTAACTACTGTACAGCCCCAGGCTGATCTGCAGGTGAAAAACCTGGATGTGCTCCTGACAGATCTTTATTTTTTTATTTTGTATTTTAGTCTAGAACAGATGACAAAGTTACTCGGTTTAAGAGAGCGGTTGCTTATTACTCAGCAACTAATAAACCTATGCCATTTCATCCACCACATTACTTGGGTAAGTAATGACAGCAACGAGGCTTTCATTGTAACTAAAACCTGGGATAACCCTAAATCAGAAAGAGTATTGTTAGCAGGATCTTACAGAAATGTTTGTATCCTCTGGCAATTCTCACTGACCCTTGAGGTTTCAGAAGGTTTTTGTAGGATACATGCTGAGGTTGTGTTCTTGCCCCAGAAAGAGAACTGCTTTTCCTCTTGGCTATTGCACATCCATTCTGGTGTTGGGACACTTGAAAGAATGATACTGTGAACAACTAAGTCTGGTGTCCAGTCCCATTCATGAGGACAAGTCTTGTTTCTAGTCATTAAAACATATTTCCTGTTTCTCGCTGGACTTGCTGACATGTTTTAGAAATCCATTTATGGTCTTTGATTTTTGTAATGTCATAACATCCCTGCTCAAATTGCAGCCAAGCGTTGTTCTGGCATTGCAGATCATTCTCAAGGCTTACAAATTAACTGTGTGATCACAGGATTTCCTACCCAGACCCCATTCTTAACACTAAAATGTCATTTTAGCTGAAATTTTCTCAAAACCTTCCATTGCTATACTGGTACACTGATACAGATTTTTCCTGCTCTTATTTGGGGAGTGGGGTGTCTTTATTTTTATCCAAAGACCTGCACATTAAAGGATGTTAAGGCTACTCCAGGTCAAATGTTCAAATGGCAGAAAGTACCAGCCTTATGTATCTCTGTGACACTGGGTTTGGCAGCACCTTCATTATCACATCTCTTGGGCTTTTTTGTCTTTTAAGCTGCCTTTGATCCCCAGGTAGAATAAGAATGTGCAGCAGTGAGCGATACAAAGACCTGAGAGAAGGTGAGACAAGTAAAATACACTTCACAAGCTACAAAGTATTTTTATTGAAAGGCAAAAACAAATAAAACTGAGTTAAAGGCATATGAGAAAACAGTAAGGCTAACAGAACAAGAATAAATAAACCATAGAAGCAAAAGGACAAACAGGGAAACATTTGTGTCAAATATTGAGCATTTTCATGAATGTTTGTTTCATTTTTTTTCCTTCTCTTCTCCCTTCCTCCCCTGCAATACAGCAGCCAGACCGAATCAGTTTGGTATGCCTGGGATAGTGCCACCATATGTTCCTTCTCAGATGCTTAACATTCCACAGACCTCACTACAAGCAAAACCTGTGGTAAGTGCAGCCTCTGCCCTGCTCCTTGGAGAGGCCTGCTGTGCTCAGCAAACTGAAATCCAGGTGGGAAAGGTGTAGCCAGCTCTTTTAGTGTGGGCTGTCACTGATTGAGTGTTAAATGCAACTAAAGTGATGCTCCAAACTCTGACAGAACAATTGTTGTGGATGTTCAAGTTGGCTGAATTTTAATGGCTACATTTGGAATAATCCACTTGGTTAAAGAATGTATTTTGTTTTGAAAGTCTTCACTCAAGAGGTCCCTTTATTTTAGGCCCAGCAGATGTCCAATCAGGGTGGGGCCCAAGGCCAGGGTCCATACCCATACAGCCTCTCTGAGCCACCCATCACCTTGGAAACAGGTGGAAAAAGTCTTTCTGAGCAGAACAACTACAGTAACATTCCTCACGAAGGAAAACACACACCATTATATGAACGGTCTTCTCCAATAAATCCAGCTCAGAGTGGGAGCCCCAATCATGTGGATTCAACCTATTTTCCTGCCTCTTCTACATCTTCGTCCTCCGACAACGATGAAGGCAATGGGGGTGCAGTAAAGTAAGTTTCTCATGGGGATGTTTTCTTCCTCAGCTTTTGTTAAAATAAATAGACTTTCAAAATCATATACCAGTATCTTAAAGGTACGAACCAGAATCAACACAGAATACCCTGAGTTGGAAGGGACCCACAGGGATCATTGAAGTCCAGCTCCTGGCACTGCAGAAGTCTGTAAATCAGTGAAATTATAGACTTTAAAAGAATAGTTTTGGGTCACTGTGACTGCAGCCAAATGCATATTTCAGTCTCATCACCTTGTTCCTTAAGCAGGAATCAAAAGCCAAATAATGTTGGGTGTTTTTCCACTTCTGCCCTTATGTTTTATTGAGAGAGCGAGGTTTTGGTAAATGTCATAAAGCCTTCCAGTTCTTTACTTTGTATAAAAGAAATATTCCTACTTCACAGTATAATTCATTAAAATTTCAGTAGCTAAAAACTATGAAACTTCACTGAACTTGTAGTGTTTACACTTCTTAAATTTGGGAATAATGTGGCTTTGCAAAGAAACCTGATGTGAATGTCAGAAATTTACCATTTTGGACAGTGATGTAAGAGCCCTTGTGGAGCAAAGCAGGAGTGAGGCTGGGTTTGCTCAGTTCTGCTCCTTGCTGCTTTACTGCACAAGAATTTCTGACTGGAGCAAGGTGGGCTCAGGCTCTGCTCCCTGATCAGATATCAGGGGAAATTTCTTCACTGAAAGGGCTGTCCAGCCCTGGCACAGCTGCCCAGGGCAGTGGTGGAGTCACCATCCCTGGAGGTGTTCAGAAAACATGGAGATATGGTTTAGTGGTGACCATGGTGGTGCTGGGTTGATGGTTGGACTGGTGGTCTTAGAGGTCTTTTTCAGCCTTAAGGATTCTGTGATTCTACAAGGTGTTTTATTCTGAATTTGCCTACAGTGACACATGTTTGCTTGGACTTTGATTTCTGATGCATTCTATCAACTTTAAATATTATCATGTGTTTTGCTTAGTAAATCACATAAGTTTGCATAGCTTCCATGCAGTGCCAAACTGGGAGTGTGCCTGTGTTAGAAAAAACAATGGAAGATGTTTTCCACCATTTTTACACTGTTCCTTATGAGTTCTATGCAATAAATTCAGCCACTGAAATCTAGACGGTGTCATATCCCAGTTTGAACAAAGTCTTCTAATTGAGAAAGTTCCTTGGCATAGTGATAAATATTTAAAGTTCAATCAAGGATGTTTCCTGTGTGAACATTATTTAGTCAGCATAATATGCAGCTTTTAAATACAATCCAAATGTTGACATAGTGTAAATGAATAAATGTTGGTGTTAAAGTCTCTTCAAGAATCCTACAAATGGACCTTTCTAATAGCAAGCATCCCTTAAAATCAGAATCTCTGGCCCATTGTTTCAGATACCAAGAATTTATCCCACTGTCTCTTAACTGGACTTTAATGTGATGTTTTTTCTTTCTGTTGTCTTTCAGCCATGTCACTGGGAACAAAATAGGCTGGGAAAAACCAGGAACCCAGTCAGAAAGTCAAACGCGTGGAGAGCTGGGAGACCAAACAAAGGTATTTCCTGATGTTCCAAACATCACAATTATTATTTTGTGGTAAACCTTTACAGCAAACTTGGAGGAGGATTTTCAATATTGATCCACAGGATTTAGTGCAAACTTCTACACTTTTTTGTCAATTGCTAAACTACAGCTTTAAAGTATGGGAAGAAGTTTTTCCAAGGACATTGTAACATATATGAAAAAATGAGCATTTAATAGGATGTGTTAGAAAATACTGGATATAAAACAGAACCAAATCAATAACCTTATTTGGCCCTTAGCCAACAATCTCACCCTCAGATGTGGCTCTCCAGGTTTCCAGTAGTGACTTAGTTTGATTTTCAGGAAGGAGTGTAATGGAGTGAGTGTCTGTGGGTCAGAGTCCATGTCCTGTGAGCACAGCTCTGACACACATCAGGGTCAGCCACAGGTCACTGGAGGGGCTTTAAAGCTCAGCTGAGGAGTCAGAAGTCCTCAGTGGTAGGAATTTCACATAGTTAAAGTAGCTCCATGGGACCAGTTACTGTGTATTGCTGCTCAAACAGGTAAGGATGGGCTAGATAAGCCCTTGATAACAACATTATTAAATTTCTTCAAGATTGCAAACCACTGTCAAATTAAGAATGCCATGGTCTGTATTCCAGGTATGACCCATGTCAGAGCATTTCACAGAATAATCAGAGCTGGAAGAGACCTTGCACTTAATATCTCTGTGCCTTTGTGGTGGAGCTGTGCCCCAACTGTTAATTGTGTCAAAACCCCCAGTCCTGAGTCATTTACCCTGTAGACACTGTGGAACATTTTCCCTGCACCCTGCCCATTTCCTGCAGGAATTCCAGTAAACTTGGGCTTTGTTCTTAAAATCTCAGGCAGATGATTTCATCCCTCAGTGGTTATTATTTGTGCAGACCCCTGCCATAGCTGTATCTGCCTGGGATTAGTCACCGTATGCAAATGCTAATTTGACCTATTGCATTCCTTTGTTCTCTGCACTGGGGCTGTGCAGCCCTGGGGGTCCCTGCCAGAGCCCCATGTGTGTCCCACAGAGGAGCAGGGACAGCCCGAGGATGGGTGGGTGGGATCTGCCCTGCAGCTCTGGCTGCCTGTCCTGGCAGACCCCAAACTAGAGCTGTGCAAGCAGTGATGAAGCTTCCCAATAGATGTTTGCACACAGGCTCACTTAAATGCATCCATTTTAACACATAAATGCTCCTGAGCTTTACTTGCCGATTTCTTTATTATCAAACCACTTCTTCAACAGCAGGAGAAGGCAGTTGTATCTCTTGAGAGCGATGGGGTGAATTGTGAGTACGTTTTGTAGACAAACCCATTGCCTAGAGAGGTGCATATTAATGATTAAAAAAAGAAGCAGAACTCCTGAAGAAGTTGCCCAGAGAAGCTGTAGCTGCTCCATCTCTGGAAGTATTCAAGGCCAGGTTGGGGAAAGCACTGCTGTCATGTAGGGATTTTGTCTTCTTCCCTGTGTGCCTCCAGTATTTGATAATAAATAAACTTGTAAACTTGTCATGTGCTCCAGTATTGCTGGCTTACAGTTGTTGGGGTAGTACAAGCAAGGACAAAAATGTCTAACCTGCTGAGAAATTTTGATACTATAACACAGCTTTAATAGAGCTGTGATAGCTCTTGTGTTTATAAAAGCATTTGGTGTTAGCATGTTTTGTTGGAGGTGTTGTGGTTTACAGGTTTTAACCATTTCATCGTATATTTTCACTGATAACTCAAATGAAGTCTAGATTACCAACTAAAATACAATCTTTCAGTAATCTCTTTGATTGCGTGCTTAAAACATTATCTGAAAATAATGTTGCCCTTTGATATTTTGCTAGAGCCTGTTTTCACTACCATACACCTTTTTGTAGAAGGTTTTTGGAATTTGTGTGGGATTTTTTTGTTTGCATGCAGATTTTTATTTTTCATGGTCCTGAAGTGAACAAACTGAGCTTGTTTGGGCTATTTTTTATGTTACATGTTCTGTGGGATTTCATGCTTTGGTCATTTCTGTTTCAGCTCTGCTTTCCAAGTCATTGGAGGTACATGAACTTCTTTACACATATTGTGAAATTACATGTGACATATAAAGTGAACAATTTTCAGTCTCAAAAGTTTTTACTATTGCTATAATAGTTTATAGGCATGAAGGTAATATGAACTCTTAAACTAAAACAAACTTTCAGTTTTGAAGACCAGGATTTTTAGGAATGAGCTCTACTTCTTTTGGTTATATGTGTGAGAAATCAACATAAATCCTTGAAAAGGCTTATTCACTGGGACATTTACAGTATATTTTTATACATCATATTTTTCCCATAAATTTGTCAGTTGCATTTCTAGAACTGGATTAAATGCCACTTTAATCTTGTGGTCAGAAAACTTTGCCATTTTCTCCTACAGTCTTCTCACACAAAAGAGTTTTATGTTTAAAAACAAACAAAACCCAAGAAAACCTTTACAAGGCTTTTGAGTTGGGACACTGTGTATTCTAAATGTTATCAAACTGAACTATGTCATTTTCCCTGCTCCATCTAGAATTGCAAGCTGAGAAGGGATGTGTTCATGGCAGTCTGGATGAATTACAGACTTTGTGACTGTCAGTTGGCACACTGAGTTGGGAGTATCTTGGAAATACTGAGTTAAGAGGCCGTTCACGTGTCATTAAAAGGCCATCAGTCCCCTTCTATATTGTGCAGTTAAAAATTAAAGAAAATAGTAATTACTGTTGCTGTTAATAAGTTAAAGCTTTACCATAATATTTATTTTCTTAGTAATTTGCTGCTGCTAGCAAGCAGTGGCTGAAGGTTTCTATTTTCTGAAAACCTTGCAGCCTGCTTTGGATAATGATTCTACACACTGGGACAGTGTGATGTGAAGATTTACTGTTTGCATTGGGGGTGAGGGAGGAAATTTGCTGTTTCCCTTGGCTGATCTCCTGGTATGTTTCTGGACACATCCAAAGCACTTTATTTTGTATGTTCTGTTACAGGCAGAAGGTTCCTCTAGTGCTTCTTCAGGAAGTCAGGCAGCTGATGTCAAAGGGAATCAAAGCAGTAATCCACAGATCCCGTGCCTGTTGTCCATGCCCACCAGAAACCACATGGATATTACTACCCCTCCATTACCTCCGGTAGCACCTGAAGTATTACGAGTGGCAGAGCACAGGCACAAGAAGGGGTTAATGTATCCCTACATCTTTCATGTCCTAACCAAGGTATGACATTTAAAAATGAGGTCCTGTGAGATAATGATTCTGTGAAGATAATTGCCCTGGCATTTCTGACTAAAGAGTATCAGATTTTTACATCCTCTTTAATGCTCTGACTTGTGGTGCCTTTTTAGTCCTTCTATTGTTCCAGTAAATATGAGATGACTATAATTAGAAGTGTTCAGTTACAAAATCATTTTTTCCTGACTATATGTAGGTATTTTTGTATCTATATGTGTGTATATGTCTGTGTGTGTATATGTTTGTGCAGAGTCCATTTCCATCTAAAAATTCCTCCGTATGTGCTTTGGTGTCTGTGCCAAGTCTTTTCTATTTTCAGCATTCAGAAGTACTGAGATTGTTTTCCCTCCCAATCTGATCCCTCCCATCATTGATAGTTGGCCCTGAGAGAAACAGAGCAACTCTAAGAAATCCCTTTTGTACTAGCAGCAGCAAAGTGGCACTGTCCCCATTCCTGTTAACCTTTATTCACTTTAAAAGTCCACTTTGGGACAGTAAGGTCCACAGGCAGATCTGAAATCCATCAGACCACTAATTTCTGTATCAGGGGTGAGGTTTGGATTTCCTCTTTCCCATGTGTTTGTTTTGCACCACAGCTTGTGCTGCTGTTGTGTTCTTATGCTTCTTTGTCAAAGAAAAGTGGAGAAGAATCAAAAAAACCTTACAAAATGCTGAAGGTTTATTTATATGTATTCAAACCCAACCTTACTCAGGCAATTCCCAGTTAGGATTTTTTTGTCCAGGTGTTCTCATAGCATAGTTTGTTAGATTAGAGTGAGTCCTCAATAGTGTTTCAAATCCTGCACCAAAAAGCCAGACTGGTGTTTTTAGACTCATGCTGTCTGCTTTTTAAAATAACTGCCTGAAATCTAGATCAGCTTTAAATGTGCTTTGGCTGTCTAAAAGCATGTTGCTCTATTTCCATGTGTGCTGTTTTTCTCTTCTAAGTGCCCATATTTACAGATCAATATTTAGTTCCTCCTCACATGCAGACAGTCCAGACAAACAAAAATGTGTGTGATGGAGAAAAAAAAAGAGGAAACCAACAGGACTGATCAGTCAGAGCTGGGAGGAGATGTAGCAGGCTGGGACAATCCCACTGTGGTGTACCTTCCTGAGCTGAGAGCCACGTTGCTGCTGGATCACATGTGTCGTGACTGGCTGAGGTGGATGGGAGAGCTGGATTGGGTTCCCATGACACCTGAATGTTTTTGTTCACTGTAACATGTCATGTTTCTCTGCTTTCTTTCGTGCCAAAGGGTGAAATCAAAATCGCCGTTTCTATAGAAGATGAAGCCAACAAAGACCTGCCTCCTGCTGCTCTCCTGTATAGGCCAGTGCGTCAGTATGTTTACGGAGTCCTGTTTAGTTTGGCAGAAAGCAGAAAGAAAACTGAAAGGCTTGCTTTTAGAAAGAACAGACTTCCACCAGAATGTACGTACTGCAGAACCCATGCTTTACTCTCCTTGCCTTTGCTGTGCTCTCACAGCCACTCGTGCCATGATTTGAATGGGGATCGTTGCTAAGATTTCATTGCTGTAGCTAAGGCCAGAGCGATTTCTGGCTTTTTGGGTCCCATGGATAAGAGAAAAAGATGTTGTTAATTTGAAATTTTATTTCCTGTGGTAGTTCAAAAACTAAAGCAGGCTCTGAGGTTTGGTTTTGAATGAAAATGTCTACTCAAGCTGTTACCAGAGCTGCAGAGAGTAACGTCAGTTTGTGATGTCATTTGCAAGTGTATGGCAGAGCTGGATTTAGGGAACTTCTGTTCTCTGCACACACATACACATCTGTCTGTCTGCTTTTTTCAAAAACGAGAGGTACATGGATTAACTTGCCCTGTCCTCCCAAATGTGTTATTAAAGGTACCTCAGGGAAATTTATAAGTCTTTTGTGGGTTTCAGGTATTGGCATATAAAAACCTTGTTTAAGCTGCACAGGAATCAGGTGTAATGTAAGCAAAGATAGTCCTGGGTGGGGACGGACTAAACTTTTGCAAACAGCTGTGTCAAAAGATTCTTTGGCTTGTTCAGCTGGGGTGGACATTAATCATCTCAGTAATCTGGAAGTTATCTTTTTGCATCTTCAGCTTCCAGGAATTACTGTCATTCCAGAAAACTCAACTTCCTTGTTCTAGAGTGTTTTTCTTATGATGAAATGCATGCAAGGAAATGACTGAACTTTGTGGTAGCAGCTTATAAAGGTTACAGGAATGCTGAAACACTCAGTGCACAGCAGCAGCACAAGTATTTCTGTGTAGGAGTCTGCTGTCACTAGGCTAAATTTAAGAATCAAGTATTCAGATTGTAAGTAATCATCATTCACAGGCTTTGTGTGTAAAAGGAGAAAAATAAGTATCAGTTGTAAACTTTATATTCATTCCCTTTGCTCTTTCAATTTGTAATTGTGAAATGTTTGTGTGTCTGTAGTGAAGCTGATAATCTCCCAGTGATGTTTGAAAAGCTGTTTATCTTTGCCAGTTATTTTGTGAGAATCACTATTTACCCTGCTTGAATAATATCTCAACACACATACTCACAGACTGCTTAATTCTTTACACTCACACAACATAGTAGTATTCTGGGTTACAAGGTTATTTCAGGATTCAAATAGTGACGTTATTTGCATTCTTCATTTATCCTCAGGAGACTTCTGCCCTTAAAAGTGTACTACAGCGTTTTTGTGCTGAACTGGCTGAGTGCTGGAGGTCTGCTTCAGAATTTATCTTGTCAATCTAGAATATCCCTGATAGGCTAGTGGGGAAACCTGTATAATCTCTGTTTTCTCTTAATTTATCCTGCTTTTCAGAGCTTATTCTCAGTTTAGGCTCAGCACATTGCTGCTGACTTGGTTTAGTTACGGCAGCTCCAGCAAATCTTGCTGCAGGACACATTCAGCTACTGACCTACTTCCAGCTTAGGACTGACCAAGCTCTTAAAAAAGGAGAAAAAATTTGAGCATATGCCCAAAAGTTCCTTGCTTCACTGCAAAGCTGGCAGTGCCAGTAAAGATGGATTTGGGCTGTGGAGCAGGGACACGTTTATTTTGGTCGCCTCTCTTACAAAGCATCAAGACTTGGGCAGGCTGTGCAGGATGCAGGGAGAGAACAGTGTCTGAAGCAGCAAGAGCAGATTGATTAGTCGCACTCATTAACCCTCACTAAATTTTCTGAGGACCCAGAAAAATGAGTCCTTCAGAAAAATGAACTGGTGATGCTCCTTCAGTGTCTAAATTACTTTGATGCCTTTAAAAATGAGTAAGTTCTGAAACACAGTAATGAAGACAATTAAGAGAAAATTTAGGAATTAAGAGATGTTAAGAGAATTAAGAAATTAGTTTCTAAAGAAATGTAAATTGTCCTTAAGGTTTATGTAGAGAGGTAATGAATATTAATATCTAAAATCCTGTCATCTTTGTTGTACAAACCATAGCACTGGCAGCTTAATAATAGTGCCTGAATAATTGGCAAGTATATTGCATATGAGGGTTATGAGAGGCTGTGAAAAATGTGTAATAAACTGACATGTTGGGATTATTACTAAATACGTATACGGCAAAAGAATGGATCTTTAATGAAAAGGATGGTTTCCTGTCTTCTAAATCATTATTTTTTGTATGAAGTTGAAAAGCCACCAAGAAACAACAGAAGCAGCAGTCAGTGGGGTTCTTCCCTAATCAGTGTCTGCTAAGTGATGGCTTGGCTGTACATGGCCTCATCTCTGCTCCCAGAGGACAGGAGAGGCTGCAGCACAGAGTGCCTGATTGTGTTTGGCTGCCAAGAGCACAGTGCTGGCCGTTTCCCTCTGAGGAGGTGGAAACACAGGGTGTCCCTTGCTCTGCTTGTCAGGCTCTGGACCAGGTTATCTCCGTGTCCTGATAAATACATGTGTGTAGTGAAACCATCTGCCCTTTCTGCTCGGTGGCAAATTGCACCCTTGCACAAGCTGTCAGAGCTCCTGGTTGCATCCCAAGGTTTGTTATTTTAAGCCCAGCCACCTTGTGTTGTGCTGTTCCCCATCACGGATGTCCTCAGCCAGCGCCGGTCCTGCCAAGAGGGAAGCCGTGGCTCTTGGGCAGTAGCCCTTGAGCACAGTCAAGCGTGCTGGGCTCAAGCTGTGCTGTCAGTAAGGATTGCAAGGTTAAAAGTGAGGCTGGATGAGTCTGTTTTAGCCAGCTCAGCTGCTGGTGGCACCGGGCACCTCATGGCATGAAAACTGCAAAGCAAAGGCCAGAAGAGCCCGAGCTGTGCTTGGCAGCCACAGCTCTCCCAGGGTGCTGTGGCTGGTGCCTTCAGAGCTGTGACAGCACTCAGGTGTTCAGCAAGCACGTTGTTGTCATGCAGGTTGATGCTGACTCTCCGCTTGGGTTGACCTTGGTGTGTCATGAGGGTACCATTCAAAGCAGAGGTCTGTAGGTTGTGTGGTGCTTGGGCCTCTGTGTGTATTCAAACCTGCTGCTCAGCAGCAGGATGAGGTTTGGTGTGAAAAACAGTATAATCAGCACACTGATGGGGCTGAACACGCTGATGCTAGTTGTAGCTGGTGTGGTCTTCAGGGTAGGTGTTGCTTGTCTCCCAGTGGAAGCCATGGGAGGAAACACCACACGTCCTCCCGAGGACAGAGGCTGTGGCAGCTGAGGATGCAGTGAGTTTGGCAGCAGTCCCAGTATAGCTTTGCCAAAGGTTTAAGAAATGCCCTGGAGAAGTAAGTGGATATGGACAAATCCTGGATTCATCTGCTAGGTTAAACACTGAATTTGGGTGAAGAGTGCTACAGTTGCTTGTTGGTGGATACGGTTGCAATTCCTCATCCCCACGACTCCCAGTTTGCCAGCCCACTGGACTGGCTTTCATCTTAAACCATCTCACAAGGAGCTTGATTACTTGCATCCAGCTCTGGGATCTTCAGCACAGGGAGGGCATGGACCTGCTGGAGCAAGTCCAGGGCAGGCCATGAAGGTACTCTGAGTGCTGGAGAACCTCTGCTGTGGAGCCAGTCTGGGAGAGCTGTTCAGCCTGGAGAAAGGAAGGCTCCAGGGAGAGTTTAGAGCCCCTTCCAGTGCTTAAAGGGGGTCCATGAGAGCTGGAGGGGGACCTGGGACAAGGGTCTGGAGTGACAAAACAAGGGGGAAGCGTTTCCCATTGGCAGAGGGCAGGGTTAGGTGGGATATTGGGAATATCCCTGTGAGGGTGGTGAGGCCCTGGCACAGGCTGGGCAGAGAAGCTGTGGCTTCCCCATCCCTGGAAGTGTTCAAGTCCTGGTTAGACAGAGCTTGGGCAACCTGGGCTAGTGGAAGGTGTCCCTGCTGATGGCAGGGAATTGAAATGAGATTATTTTAAGGTGACCTCAAAACATTCTGTGATTCTTGGATATTATTATCATTATTTAGCAAAATGTCAAAGCCAGTGTGGATCTCTAATGTGACGTCTGTACACAGCATGTGACTGAAGAGCAAGCTGAGGCACTCTTTCTGTGGCCTGAACCTCACAGGGCCATGGAAGTTCTCACCCCCAGATTAACAGCTTGGAACCAGATTTGAATGTTAAAACACAGGATAGAATACTTGGGCATAAAACATTCCCATCTTCTAAGCTTGAGGTGTGAAATATAAGTGAAAGGAGCAGCAGTGAAACACTGGTGGTGTGTACAGTTTTGCTTTTGGTACCTAAAGCAATTGCAGAAGGGTTTGAAAGCCTACATAAAATACATCCTTTTATTTGTTTGTGTTTGCTGTTCCAGGCCTAGCAAGCTGAGAAACCCAGTGATGAGCTGTGACCCAGTGATGGGGTAGCTCTGCTGCCTGTTAAGGCCCATCTTCAGAGCGGGTATAAAACCTGGGAGCAACCAAAATAGAACATGATTTTGTAGTGAGGCTACCAGCTAAATATATCAGCATGTTTGTTTGCATTGCTGTGTGTGATCTCTGTACAACCACCCTGAGCTCTGTGAAGGATAACTATAATGCTGGGCTGGGTTTATTCCCAAAAAGCTTGAGAGCACTTTGGGGTGTTCTGGAGGTTGTTTTTCTAATCCTGACTGCCATGGTTTGCCTGCCCCTGGCACAGAATGCCCTGTAAGGCTGCAGCCTGATTGCTGAAGGGGCCTCTGTAGCTGTCAGGCCTGTGCTGGCAGCAGCAGGGCAGCTCCTCGGTGGATTTCCAGCAGAAGGAGCAGCTCTGTTTCCTCGGGATCTCCCCAGGCTGTAACCTGAACCTGCACTAACGAGCTCCTTGAGTCTTTCCACACTGCATAGCTGGGCTCGGAGTTAGAAGGGTGCAGACACATTGTGAGCTGTGTCAGGCTTGGGGTTGCTCCAAGGCCAGAGGTATCGTGTCTCAGCCTTGACTTGAGCTGGTGTTCTGCTTGCCTTCAAACTGCAAAAGGGAGATGATTTAGCAGCAATGTAGAGTGAACTGTCTTTGTTCTGAGGTGCACGAAAGGGAGCTTAGGCACAAACTCACTAACCTCTTCATAGAAAGCAGTGCAATAAATGGGAAGACTTATGTAATGTTTTGTAGAATTTTTATGCAGAAAAACCCGTAGTTGAGATCTCATTTCATTGCAGTAGTTCAACAACTACAGACAAATATAATATCAGGTTTAAACCTGATTCAAATAAAATCACTAGGATCATATTGCTCTGAAAAGAGCACACGTGGAATATATTTGTGTTTATGTACTATTTTTATCACTTCAGGCTTTTGATCCATGACACAGATATTTTAGGGGAAAATTGCATTTTCAAGTTAGAATCACAGAATGGTTTAGGTTGGAAGGGACTTTAAAAACCATCCAGTTCCAAACACCTGCCATGGGCAGGGACACCTTCCACTAGAACAAGTTGCTCCAAGCCCCATCCAACCTGACCTTGGACACTTCCAAGGATGGGGAAATTGTGCTGTTTGTTTTAGAAAAATGTGTAATTCCTTTATGTTGTATATTCATTTGAAAATATTAGCATAACATTCCTTATGTCCATATGTCTGTATATACTGAATTCGTAAGTGATAACAATTAAAAGGTGTTTCATACAGTGCAATCCACACACTGATGCCTATCACAGTCTCAGTGATGCTTTTTGGATCTGAATCTATTGCATATGGAGCTTGAAATAAATGCTGAGCTATGAGATACTAATTCAGCCTGGTTTCTTTCTGCTGCTGCTCTTCTGCAGTTTCACCGGTGATAATTAAGGAATGGGCTGCTTACAAAGGCAAATCTCCTCAGACCCCTGAGCTGGTGGAAGCCCTTGCCTTCAGGGAGTGGACCTGCCCCAACCTGAAGAAGCTGTGGCTGGGCAAGGCTGTGGAAGACAAGAACCGACGGATGAGGGCGTTTCTGGCCTGTATGCGATCGGACACACCAGCAATGCTCAACCCAACTAATGTGCCCACTCATCTTATGGTGCTCTGCTGTGTGCTAAGGTCAGTGTCCCCTCTGGGGGAACCAGAACCCAGGAAATGTTTTACTGGGGAATCTCTGGAGGGGGGTTGATTTGGCTGTAGAAAAGCATGTTGTGTGGTCACCGTTTCTTTTCAGTCTCTAGAGGATTAAAGGGAAGAGGAAAAAGATCTTGTATTGCAAAGAGGCCAATGTAGTGTTTGAATTAGTTTTCCCTTACTATACTCAACGCTTCAGCTTAGTGAAAAATAAAATTTGGAGCCTCAGAGGCTTGTGCTAGTGAAGTTACAAAGCAAAAGAGAGAGTTCTTCAGAGAACAGCTGCCCAGCAGCTTATCAGGATGTGATGCTCACATGATGGTGTGAGATATGGTGTGTGAGGCTCTCTGGGTTAGAGTTGCTCATCCAGGTGAGGTAATGGTAACCAACCATAGAAGTATTAGTTCTGTCCATGAGCTTTCCAAAGAGAAAGTGACAAGGTCCAAAATCCTGATGTGTTTGATTTTCCGATTGAAAACTGAGTGAGGAACTGGGAGGTCTTTGCCTTTGGGGTAATTATTCAGCACAACTAGCTTGTAATCCTGGCAGAATCCAATGATGGTATGCTGCACGTGAAAAAATCTAAGCCATTTTTGAGAGTGATAAAGGCAAATTTTGTCTCTGGTTCTATTAAACTTCATCTTGTCCTTGGAGCATTAAAATCTTATAGAATAGTTTCTCCTTGTAGAATAGTTACTATGCAAAAAAAGTAGTCCCAGCGATATCTTAAAGCTCCTTATTTCATTGTGACAGCATGTTTCTCTCCTGTCACATGTTGTGTGCATACCTTGCTGATTTCTGGTCGCAGAAATTCCCTTTTGGTTCACCCATTGAGGGGCTGCTGAGTAAGGATGTCCTTCCCTGCAGGTACATGGTACAGTGGCCGGGGGTTCGCATTCTGCGCCGCCAGGAACTGGATGCTTTCCTTGCCCAGGCGTTGTCTCCAAAGCTCTATGAACCTGACCAGCTTCAGGAACTCAAGGTAATTCTTAGCTATAACTTCCATATTTTCAGAGTTTTATTCCCAGCTGATCTGGAAATTAACTGGTGGCTGATGTGTATGGGCCTGTCTCAGTAAAAGTCATATACCATCACCAGTACTTTCCAAAATCTTAATCTTAGTGGTTTAAAGTGTTGTGGAGATTGATAATCTATTGTGTTTCACTGGTTGGATAGGTAACTAAAATCCTAAACTTACTGTATACTGCAGAACCTCTTCTCACAATTTCTTAAGTTTCTGCCATAGATGTTGGAAAAAAATGTGCTGCCATTGAAAAGATTAAGAAAGACTTCTTCCTTGTGTGGCTGTTTTTAGATACTAACCTGGGTATTTTTTCATGATTCAGCATTCAAAAGATTTTTACAGATAAGTGTAGGAATGGAGAGAGACTTATATAATCTTGAGTGGAAGAATGCAGGAGAAGGAAGTAGAACAGTTTATGAATACTCTTAGAATTGTAAGAATCATTATTTTTAGGATTTTAAAAGTTAAAATCTCAAAGTTTTAGGGTTTTTTCCTAACACAGTGGCATTCCATGTGGTAACTAATAGTTAACTGGTTAACTGATAGTTAGCATTGTATCCTTGTTGTAAATACAGAAGGTAAAGCAGTAAGGAGGAGATGGCTCTTGTTTCCCAAGTGGAAACGAACAACAATCCTAGCACTCCTCAGGAGAAGCAGCAATGAAGCTCATGCAGATTCCACACCTTTGGCTTTTCCAAGGAATATTTTGTCACTGATACCAGGTCTGCAAGAGGTTTCTCAAAGTCAGCAAGTGACTATTTCTCTTCTGTGGGTGATCAGTGGAATCTGAATGGAGTTCCTGCCTGTGGCACCCTGGCGAGGACTTCTCAGCCTCAAACCATAAATCGAATCAATCTGCTCATAGGAAGTCAGCACTTAGATGTAAAAGTGCTAGTCAGTGCAAGGGGAAAAAAACTGAATCCACTTCAGAATCTGTATGAAGTTGTCACACAGCAAGTAGAGAATTCCCGTGTTAGTGAGGGTAGTGGCAGAGTTAAGAGAGAACCAAAATCTCCTTCCCATATACCAAAGGATGATGCCAACAGAACAATAATAAATAAATCAATACAATCTGTCAGGAAGACATTTTCCTGTCCTTTCCCTCATTGCTGAAAAGATATGAAGCAGAGAGTGCAGACAGCTGTGGTGAACACCCTACGGGTTTTTGCACAGCCACTTGTTTGCTACAGCCCTTGGGACTGTAACACTGCTGACATGGATTATAACCTTATTAGGCTCCTTAGAACAGTGGGTTTGAGTGCTGCTTGTGGGTAATGCCTTAAAAGCAGCCTAGCTATAGTTCCTGTCTGTCAGGAGACTCATTCAGTTGTGTGCTAGACATTTGTGCTGGGAGTGTGCTCACTGGATCTTTCAGAATCTGCGGAGATTGATCCAGAGAATGGCTGTGTCCACATTGCAGGAGCAGTCCTTTGTCTTCAGGGCAGTGTGTGGCCAGCCTCTGCCAAAGGAATGGCCTGGCCTTGAGTTATCCTGTATGCTCAGAAGAAATGTAGGCAGCCCATGTGAGGGAACAAGCATTGCTCTTGGCAGAGTGGAGCAGAGAGTCTTCCAGAGGCTCATAAGAGTGTGGTTCAAGGTGTGTGCCCAAAACTCTCCTGAAGCTGAGTAATTGTACCTGTGGGTATCAGCAGAAATTCAAATGACAGTTTTGTAGGCCAGGCTGGATGCAATAAAGCAGCTGTGTATCAGCCACTTGGTCTGCAATGTCCATCCAAACACAACACAAGAAACAAATCACAGAGTCACAGAATGGTTTGGGTTGGAAGGGGTGTTAAAGCTCATTTCATTGCACCCCCTGCCATGGACAGGAACACCCTCCACTAGACCTGGTTGCTCCAAACCCTGTCCAACCTGGCCTTGAATACTTGCAGGGATGGTGAGCACGCAATCTAAATCACATCTAGGTGTAGAGATTTTAGCAAAGGTGTCTGTAATTACAGAGTTATCAAAGTCTTACCTCTCTAAGGGTCTGATGTAAAGAGGAGGAAAGGCACTGTGAAAATTGCTGGTCTTTGAGACCTAAGAAAGGAATTCCCAGAGAAAATATTCTTTCCACTCCAACACAACACAAAAGGCCAGTGACAGACAGCAGACAATATTTTGGTTTAATAGAAATTGCCTTAGTTTTCAATCACACATAAAGTAATGCAGGAAACTTCCTTAATATATGTTGGTTAGGTGGAAGATGCAATATTTCCTGCAGGGTTGTTACTGTCTTCATGTGAAGCTGTTTGTGAATACAGACAGAAAGAACAGCTGAGTTTGAACCCAGCTGTCTATCTGCAAAATGAACTGGATGGTCTTTGGGCCCTTAAAGGTTGCTTATGCATAAGGAAGGTAATGGAGTTTAATTTTCAAGTTTAATACCAAGGTCTTGAAAATATTCCTAAGGAAGGGCTGATATTTTGAGAAGTATTTCAGAGAACACCAGTAGTGATATTTTCTTATGCCAGAGCTAAAAATACACTTGCTGCAAGCAAATCCTTTTTTCTTCTACCACCCGCTATTATTCACCATTTAATTTTACCTTTGTGTCTCCATCCTGCATCCTAAATAAAACTGTTGTATGCATAAACACTGCTTTGTTATTAAGAGTTGTGTTCTTACAGCAGAATGTTGAATCAAGCTAATAGAAAATCCATTAAAAAGGAGTTGGGAAGGAAATGTGTTACATGGGAAGGAAAATGGAATGCTGTTATTGAGCTCGTTCCTGAAATGTTCTACAGCACATTTTAGAAGCACATAATTATTTGGAATAAAATTTTTAATGAAGTGTTCTACTGCTAATTTCCTCTGAGTGTCTTTAGAATTAGTTTCCTGCACTTTGTTGAGAAAATAAAGGGGTTTGGGTTTATCTCTGGCCTCCAGAGCAGATGGATGGAACCACAGCCTTCCTGAGGATTGCAGCTCTGCATGCACAACCGACAGGTTCTGGTGCATTCTTCTACTCCAGCATGTGGAAGTCTGGATGACTTTAAAACCCCTCTGTTTGCAAGAGTGTTGAAAAGAATGTGGCTGTTGGAATAACTTTGAATTACATTTCATGGTGATCTCACTGCCTTTCCCCTGTTTGCAAACAGATTGAGAATCTGGACCCCCGTGGAATCCAGCTGTCTGCTCTATTTATGAGCGGTGTGGACATGGCTCTTTTTGCCAACGACGCTTGCGGGCAGCCGATTCCATGGGAGCACTGCTGTCCCTGGATGTATTTTGATGGGAAATTATTCCAGACCAAGCTCATCAAAGCAAGCCGGGAGAAAGTTCCGCTCATCGACCTCTGTGATGGTCAGGTGTGTAGCTCAGCAGGGTGAGGGAGTGCCCTGTGTGCCCAGAAGGGTTGGATGGGGTGGGTGTGTCATCATTTACATCACATGTCATCTCTCTGCTCTTAGAGGAAAATACGAAGTGAATGACTAGTGAGTGGTTGTTGCTCTTTAATCCCTTATCTCTTGATGATTGGGATGGTATTTGGGCAGATTTGGAAGAAGAGGCATCAGATTTAATTTAGTTTTTTCTTTCTGGAAGCTGAAACTTGAATGCCATGGTGATATAATGAATGGCTGAGTTGGAAACTGTTCATTTGTTCAAGTCCTGCCTTTATGGGTCAGGCTGTCCCAAAGGAGTAAGCAGCAGTGGGTTTATAGTGAAGGAAAATTGGTGGTTTTTAACTGATTTTACAGACTGTGAAGTCATTCTTGAGGTCTTTTAGCTCAAAGTCTTTTCACATTTCTTATCACCATCTTAAAATACAAATGAAGGAGTTTTCTGTTGTATCCAAATCATGTTATTATTTAACTAAAAAACAAAACCAGGAAACTGATAAAAATCAACAGTTTCCTGAATAACCCAAACTTTTTTTGGTTTTAACTTTTTGGGAGGTATGAAATCGTATCCCTTCTTATTTCTGACTTGAGGGAAGCTGATCCTATCTTGGCTACTGGTGGTGGCTATGGTCCCTCTCAGGCTTGTACCCCTCCAGGTTTCAACCTGTCTGCCCAGACTCTGGTTTGCAGTCCAGGTTTAGGATGATGATTCTGTCTCGTCTATTATTTTGTTTTCTTCTTTGAACTTGATGTGTAAATATAGCTGTATACAATCAAAATGAGAATTTTAATATCCTTCTGTGACCTTCTCTTTATTCCTAGGCTGAGCAGGCAGCCAAGGTTGAAAAGATGCGTCAGAGCATCCTAGAAGGATTAAATTTCTCCAGGCAGAACCATCCTCTCCCTTTCCCACCTCCACCTGCCATGCCTTTTTATCCAGCTTCTATGTATCCTCGACACTTTGGGCCAGTCCCACCACCTCAGGGCAGGGGGAGAGGCTTTGCTGGTAAGTGATGGGACAGCGGTGCCACACGTTACCTTCCCTTCCACGTTCACAAAACTACCAACCCACTTCCCTGCTCAGTTTCACAGAGAAAATACATAAAAGCAAGTGGTTGGCTTGTGTTGGCAAGTGCCAGTCACTGTATTTTGGGCTTGCTTCAGTTAGCCATAGCCCAGTGATACGGAATGTGCTGTATTGCTGCATATTTCCATCAGGATTTTAGTAACTGTGCCAGATCAAAATATTTTTACTGTTATTGTAGAAGTAGAAAAAAGAGAAAGGGATGGACACTGGGTGTTTTGAAAAGGCTCTGATTTGCACAGTACATTGCTTCAAAATGTTTATAAATTAACAGTCAGGGTTTAACTGTCAGGGTTGGACAACATTTCACCTCACCCCGCTGTGTTTTGCTACAGTCATTTAACCATTGGCACCCTCGAGTGTAGATACTGACACAAGCACTCCAGGCTCTTCCTAGAATTGCCCCCTTCAAAACCTCTGTTCCAAGGCCTGTAGGTGTATGGATGCTGGACCCAGGCATTCCTGGGGTGCCACGACTGTAGCCACCAGAGCTCGCTGCCAAAGAACTGTCCCACGCCTTCCCAACGCTGTAGAAATCGGGATCCCATCCCAAGCCCAGGGATCCCATTCCCTCAGCCCCTGGCTGAGGCAGCAGGACACCTTTGGCCAAGGCTCCCTCGGTGCAGTGGAGCAGCATCGCCCGTGGGAGCACAGCCCTCCCAGCTGGCTCCGGAAGGGTGGAAGGAGGCAGCAACCTCTCTGCTGGGGCCTTCCCGGATGCCTGGCCCCCTCACAGCTTTTCCCCTGTCTTTCTTTACCCTGGGTCTAACAGGAGTCTATGGCTTCGGAGGCCCTTATGGGGAAACAGTAGCCACAGGCGCTTACCGGGCCTTCCGGGTGGCGGCAGCGGCAGGACACTCCGGAGCCTTCTCTGGCAATGACAGCAACAGGACTAGCAAGTTTCAGGGCGGTAATTATTACCCAAACCCCTTTTCTTAGAGCTTCTGGCAACGGCTTCCTCCACTGTACGGTTTGGTCTGAGGCTTTCCTACTGACTCCCTGTCTCCCTAACTGTCTCAGCTTCCCTCTCTAGAGCCTGCCCGGGCTGCTGTCCACTCTGCTCCCCGTCCCTGCCGCCAGCCTCTCCTCGTGCCTAGAAACCCTCCTCCGAACTCAGGAGAGCCAAAAACCCAGCAGGGTGGGCTGGCTCCTGTCCCCGAAAGGCCAGGGGGGATCTGTAACCCGCTGGGCTCTGCCTCCCTCTATTAACAGGCGTTTTCCAAAATCTGGGGCAGTTGAGCTTTTTGCAAAAATGCAGCGCAGAAGTGACTGACTTTGGTGTTACTGCTGACCCCTTTCTTGCTGGCATGGACACAGGAGTGGGATTCACTTCCCTACCTGTGTGCCCATTTTTCATCTCCTGTATGAGGTGGGATGATGGAAACCTGTTGATTCCCTTCAGGGTAATTTTTTCCCATTTATTTAGCTGTTCTTTCTGGCCTCTGAGCTTTTATCCTAAGAGCAAACATACCTCTAATGCTTCATGTGCGAATAACTCTGCCCCTGCAAACCATCTGCATTTGGAGCTAAAGGACTTGCACAGGGAAGTAGGAACCCTCTGGATGTAATCACTAGTGTAGTTCCCAGCCTGTTAATGTTTGGACACTAATTATGGCTGCATAAATGCTGTGATTTGTAACCCTTTGGGTGCTGATAGTCTTACCAGTAACATCTGGCTGAGTCCCACTTACCTGGATTTCTTGTTATGCCCCAGAGCTGATTTTTAAGGTCAAAACACAGGTATTAAGACATTAACAACTTGAACAGAAGCTACAGTTGCATTTTAGACAATTGCAATTTTAGCTGCTTTCTTGGAAGGGGAAGGATAAACCCACCTTCTACACCCAGATCAATTTAAATGCTACATTTTTATAGCAACTTAGTACAGCTAATCCTGCCTAGTAAGTTCTTTACTGCAAATATAATCTGTGTGGTTTATGCTGATACTTGATGTAGGCTGAAAAGTGCCTTGAACCTGCAAGAATTATTTCTTCATTAGGAATGCAGGGAAAAAACAATTGTCAGCCAGCTTGTAAAATCCCCCTTGTTTCTTGAGACTTATCTCAAGTATATTTTTAATCACTGAAACTGAAGCACTCATGACAATTTTTCTTTTCAGAATCATATCTATTTTTTCAAAAAGGGGGGAGGAACAGGCTCTTGGAGTTCTGACACTTCTGGAATACCACAAAATAAGCAATAATCTCACAGTATCCATAGAGGAAATGGGCTATATGGTGAATCTGGGCAAACCAGCTTTCCATTCATTTGGAACTTTACTGTGATGATTGTGAAGATCAAGGTTTGGTTTTGCTTTTATGTGCAGGAGTCCAACCTATTCCTTCTCAGGGAGGGAAACTTGAAATTGCCGGCACTGTAGTCGGCCATTGGGCTGGAAGCAGACGTGGACGAGGGGGGAGAGGGCCATTTCCTCTGCAGGTGGTGTCCGTGGGAGGACCAGCCAGAGGGTAAGTGCCAGCCTGCAACGTGCTTCTCATGTGGGATTTAATGACTGGGGAAACAAAAAAAACCCAGGGAAGAGTTGGAGGCAGGAGGGACTGCATACAACATGTTTTGGGATACATAAGGTCCATTACACCTGCTGAATATTGAAGAAAAGCATTGATGTTCCTGAAAAGGTTTTTTTATCAGTTATTCAGAGAGGTGTAAGCATTTCTATGTGCAAATAAAATTCATACTCTCGGATAGAGAGATATATATATTTATACATACACTCACACACACACACACAGGGGTTTTTTTGCATGAGGAAATGACTTAGGAGTTTTCCACAAAATCAATAAATACATTACATTCAATTCCTTTATTTTTCATGGCAGAACATTTATTAAGAAGCATGATAACATTTTTAATAACTACATTATGTAATTCTTCTGTGAAGCAGAAAACACCTGAAGGACACTTCTAGGTTTAATAGTTCTCTGTTACAGTCATGGTGGGAGTTGTGCTTGAAAGAACATTAATTTCTTCAGCTCTTCCACTTCATTGAATTACAGCTGAAATTGCAGGTGCACAACATGTCTAAAGTACTTTAAAAATGAGTACTTTATTATAAAAAATACCTAGTCCATTACTTTTAAGATTATATTTTTTCTGTAGGCTTGCTAGTTCTGTGCCTTACAGAACTCTCTTTCCTTTAATCAAAGGTTGTGTCTATTACAGGTGACAGTCACACAGTAACATGATTTATATATTATGTCTGTCTGTATTAGGAAAGGAGTAGAGTTGATGTATTTATGCCACCTTGAGCCAGGGAACTGCAGTCTGAAAAACTAAATCTGCACAAATTGTGCATTAATTCCTCTGTCTGTTAATTTACTTAAATGTGCACTATAAAGCTTCATGTTGGAGTCAGCCAGAGCTGTTGGAGTGCCTGTGTGGCTGGGCTGAGTGAGGAGATGGGTTGATCTGAAGGACAAGGGAGCTGCTGTGGGGGCAGGAGGCAGGAG
Organism: Campylorhamphus procurvoides; assembly: GCA_013396655.1. NCBI lineage: Eukaryota > Metazoa > Chordata > Aves > Passeriformes > Dendrocolaptidae > Campylorhamphus > Campylorhamphus procurvoides. Next base: position 75,345 of record WBMV01004571.1, read on the forward strand.
CACCAGCAACACACAGCATTAGTGTGAGAGCAGGGCTGACTTTTGAGGGCACTTAATTCTCTGGAATGAGATTTAGTTGCCAAAACAGAAGCACTGAGTGTTTTTTCAGGTGTTTCAGACAACTGTCAGGTGCTGTGTGGGGTCTGTGGGGTCCCTCTGCTGCTCCAGAGCAGCACCTGGAGACAGTGGGAATGAGCTCAGGTGAGGAGGCACGAGGCTCTTGGGTATCAGCAGACAAAATAACCTTTTTCACCATTGAAATGAGGTTTTTGGGTGGTCATCAGTTCCGTTTTTCATGAGGATGCATGAAGAGGAGAGTCTGGCCTCCTGCAGAGCTGGTTGATTCCCTCAGTGACCTGCACTGTGTGGGGGAAAGGTCCCAGTGGTGATTGGTGTCCTGCCCAAAGCCTCTGTCAGCCAGAGCACCCCAAGGAGGGTCTGGGGCACCCTCAGGCTCAGAGCTGCCTCACATTGGCACACATACACAGGGTAGAAGTTCCATCTCCTGAAGAAGGAAGTACCTGAAGTCATGCAGAACACCTGTAGCCAGGAATTGAGAGCCCTCCTTATCTGGGTAGCAGATCACTGAAAGGGTGTCAGTGCTCTTGTCAGAGTCTTTGTGACAGAGAAATACAATTTTCCAACAGTAGTTTTTGAGGTGAGATAAGATACTTGATGTTTCTTTGTGTTGGAGGTACTGTCTTTAGGCAGTAGGGTTTGGGTGCAAGTTGTCACCTCAAAAAGACAGGAAAACTGTCAATGGCAGATCTTTCTATCTCCATCAAAGCATCACCAATGGGAAATTCTTCACATGTGGAGTTACTAGAACTAGTCAAAGAGAGGGAAAATGACTGCTGACAGCTTACCTGTTAGTTGGGTTCATTGATACTAAAATGCAACCAGTAGGAAAACACACTGGTGTTAAGGGTTCTGCCCTAAAGACAGAAACACAGAACTATGGAATCTGCTGAGCTGAAAGGAGGCCACGAGGATCATCTGAGTCCAATTCCTGGCCTTGCACAGGACACGCCAACAATCCCACCATGAGGGTGTTGTCCTTGAGCTCTGTCAGCCTTGGGGCTCTGCCCACTGCCCTGGGGAGCCTGGTCAGTGCCCAGCACCCTGTGGGGAAAGAACCTTTTCCTGATATCCCACCTAAATCTCCAGATGCTTCAGTGTCTGGGGTCCTTGTTGGCAGAGATTGTTTCCTTCCAAAGATCAGGACTGGGAGGCAGCACAGCAGGTTGTCTCAGTTCATTGCCCAGTCCTGCACACTTGTATTCCATTTTTATCTGTTCCAGCTGAAGGGATCGAGTCAGGCTTGTTCACCCCATTGTCCCACATTTCTGCAGCACTGAGCTCCTATGTTCTTATTGTGTAAAATTAAACCAGCTGTTTTGTATTGGCTTTGATCCATCAGTATATTCAGTGTGATTTTCTGAGGGGGAAAGTCTTTCCCAGCTCCTTAAAGAGCACTTTGTAAAAAGAGAGGCAGTGGGGTGGAGAGGGAAGGAACAGAGGGAGAGTGACTTACGTGCAAACCACAGTGTTTCCCTCTTCATTCTCTGCTGTTGCTTTTAAACCCCAGAATTTATTTTCTTACTGCCCAGAGTGGGAATTCACAGCACGTGGGAAGAGGCTGGGGGGACACAGGCCAGCGTCATATGGAGACCAGAAATTGAGCAGCAGATCCAAAGGAAAAAGGAAACAGAGCAATCCCATCCTTCTAGATCAATATTTCTAGCAGAGAAAATGAAAGGCATTTTTAGGGGACTGGTAACTTTGACATAATGATAGGGAAGTTGAGTTTCTGCAGTTGTTGGAATTAAAACATTTGTAGCTGAATCATGGAATTATTAAGGTTGGAAAAGACCTCTAAGACCATCAAGTCCAACCATCAGCCCAGCACCACCTCCATGTTCACCACTGAACCATGTCCCCAAGTGCCACAGCCACACATTTTGTTGAACACATCTAGGGATGGTGACGCTGCCCTGGGTAGCTGAGCCAGGCAGGGCTTCACAACCCTTCCCATGAAAGACATTTTTCCTAGTATATAATCTAGAGCTCCCCTGGCACAGTTTGAAGCCAAGGTGAGAAAGTTTGTTGTGGTCTGATCTAATCTGAATCACACAAAAAATCACCACCCAATGTGTCCAAGTTGAGAGCCTCCCTTGGAAAGCATCCCAGCTTATCAATTGCCACGTGCAAGATACGAATGAAACTCCTTTATTCTCTCGGTTTCTTAGGAAATTTTGTATTCTGCCATCAAAACAAAAGCGATTTTGCATTTTGCCTCACTTTCTTTTATCAGATCCCATCTGTCTCATGTTTTTATATGGGGGAGTTGTTATTAAATGGGAAAAATGGCCTTGTAAGTGGTTCAAATCGCAATTTTTGTAAGGTGAAAGTATTTTGAGCTCTGGTTTTAAAGTGCTGTGAGGAGAATTTGACACTTGGAAACCATTTCTGTAGAGCTTGAAAGTATCATTGATTGTTTCTCTAGAAGAAAAATATAGAAATAGACATTTTATCACTCCAATCCCCAAAGGTTTGTTGGGTTTGATACACTTGAGAGTAGTAGAACCCTGTAATTCCGAATTAGTCATCTTGCTTCTCTAAAGACATGTCTTTAAGGCACTAGGCAGTAAAGCTAGGGAAATATGTTTGAGGAAGATGAAATGTAAAGGAGTTGTAAACAAAGCTGATCTGTGTTTTCTGCTCTCTCCTCACCCCTGCAGGCGTCCCAGAGGAGTTATCTCCACTCCGGTGATACGAACTTTCGGAAGAGGGGGAAGGTACTATGGGCGAGGTTATAAAAGCCAGGGAGCAATTCAGGTAATGAAGCCAAGTGCCTGACTTGGCTCTGTGGGACAGGCTGGGCTGGGCTGGGCTGCTCTCCAGACCAGCACCACTGTGACAGCTCAGAGTGCTGTGAGCTGCACCAGGACAGGCTGGTGGCACATCTCCCTTAAAGCAAACTTTACTTCTAAAGACGGACGTGGAAGAATGTATTGTGACATGAATCCTGTGCCTACCCTGCTCAAACCAGTCGTGGGAGTAGAAGAATGTAGGAAAATGGGAGAAATACAAAGCTGAAACAAATTAGCAGTTCTGTTCCCGCCCCCACTCTTCCCCAGTTTCTTTTGTGGCACCACGGCCCAACCTCAGGAAGGAAAGTTTGTAACAGAGAAGGATCTTTGCTGCTGGAGGGCTCCCAATGCAAGAGCCGACTCTAAACTTCTCAGGAGCAGCAGAGCAGCCTTTGCCCCATGAGCTCAGGTTCCTTTCCAGTGACAACCTGAGAGGTGTCCATGGATCCTGACTTTGGTCTTTTCCATGGATCCTTCAAATGTAGCTGACCAAGCTGCTGATCTGTGTGAAATGAAATGCCTGTTGCTTCCATTGTCCTCCCTTTTCCATGGTTCTGGCTGCTCTGCACTTTGGACTGTTGGTGCAAGCCCCAACAGTAATGGAGGAATGAATAGTAAATAGCTGGAAAACCTTCCACAACAAATATGTCATATGAAAATGGCATTTGTCAGGAACACCTGAGAGGGGTGTTTGCTGGTGTCAGACAGTGAAAGGGAATGTCCTCCAGTAGATAATGAAGCAACTATTAACTTCCAGTAAAACTTACTGTTTTCTAGCTGTAAAAATTCAAATACTTTACTTCCTTTTTAAATTTCTACTTACACATACTCTACAAATGTACCTATGGATCTGAAACTTTACATTTCTAAATAGAAGAGAAACCACTGTGTTGATGATAGAGTATCTAATTTCTGAATACCTTAACCTCTGAAATAAACCCTGAAAAGGAGCTCCCAACTTAATACAGGTGTATATATAGAAGTGTAGTTCAGGTAGTACCTGCAGGTGTCTTGGCAAGTGCCATCAAGGTTGAATATTCACATTTTTATTAATGGTCTGTAATCTGGATGGTAAATACTTGTGATCACAAGGACCTGTATGGAAAATTGTCCTGGGGAAGAAACGTAAATGTCATTTTCTATGGACTGGTCCTGAGCTCACTGCATTTTGTGGTCATCAAGTCCCTCTAGTATGTTCCTTGTACGGGAAGAGAAAAAGGGTGATTTAAAATGCACGTGGGAGGGAGAACTTGGGAAACCTCCTGGGTAGTGAGTAGATTGTGATGCCCAGTTTAGGCTGAGTGGTGCTGGTGTGCCCTGGGCCGAGGAGGGCTGTCTATGCAGGGCTGGGCTCACCCAAGTCACCTCCTCCCCAGGGGCTGGAATCTGACCAAAATGACCTGTTTGTATTTGTCAAATGCACCAGACTGGCCTGTTTTGTCCCAGGACGAGACCTTTCACTCTTGATCTGGAAAGAAACAAAAGCATGTCTTGAAAGCTGAAGGTAGTGACACCTATAGAGAGGCACACTGACAGGGGTGATCAGTGTCCCTTGTCCTCATAGGCCAGTCCCATACCAGTGCATTGGGACTGAGAATTATTTGTGGTTATCTGGATAATGAGTGCTAGAGAACAGCAGCCCTGGCTCACCTGCAAAATCCTTCTGTAAAATCCTTCAGCAGCTCCCAGTGCAGCACCAACCCTGCTGTTCTGGCAGGTGGAAATGGAAGGTTCTGCTGCTCTTGGAGGTGTATCAGGTGTCCCTGTCTTAAGCCATTTCTTAGCACTTGACTTTGTGACCAGTGTAACAGACCAGTGTGCTGGTTCTTAGCAGCCCTACCTGCTTATTTTGGTTTGTTTAAAGCTATTATGCTTCTGGAATGCTAAGATTAATTATAGATACTTAAAAACTAATTGTATGCTGCATCAATCTGGGTTTTATGGCTCTACTCAGTCTTGTAAGATTTTACTATATGCTTTCTGTATGAAATCCCTCTCCTAAGGTTGGAAGCATATAGCCTGGTGCAGAGAACACTGCATGGTGCCTCTGCACTCCTTTAAATGCTGTCTGAAAACAGTGGGGTTTGAATTTGAGCAACATGTAACCCTGTCATTAAATCACAGCACACATGAACCAAGCAGCAGAGTTCAGCTGTACCTTGATTCTTGGTTTCAGTGTTTCCAGACATTTATTCACCTCTGATGTTGTGAAATAAGTGAAACATCGAGGTTGGCACTGAGGCATTTGCCCCAGGAGCATCAGAAGGCTCTGGGGAACACCAAAAGTCCTCTCCTCTGTGTATTTTTTGGGCCACTTCTTTCAGCAAATGCCTAATATTTCGTGTTCACTCATGATCCTGCGCCCTGCATGCTGCCTGTCGTGGTGTCTTTGTATCAGACTGTACATAATATACATTTATAGCACTGGTTCTTCAGTAATTCTCTTCTTTTTTTAACAACTAGGGCAAACCTCCTTACGCTGCTTCAGCAGAAGAAGTAGCCAAAGAACTTAAGTCAAAATCCGAGGAGTCTAAATCCTCACTTGTGTCTTCAGATGGATCCCTGGCTGAAAATGGAGTTGTGACTGAGGAAAAACCAGCTTCCCAGATGAATGGGAATACAGGAGACATCAGGGCTTCCAATCAGTCTGAAAGTGCCTTGAGTAATGACTCTAAAATGTGCAATACGAATCCTCACTTAAATGCACTAAATGCAGACAGTGTTTGCCATAAAGATGATGCTCTTGAGGCCACTGTCTTAAAAAAAGAAGAGTAAACTTATTTTTTATAGAGGGTGAAGGATGTTGGGAAGGGTCAGGATTAGGAATATCTGGAAAGAAAGAGAGCCTACAGTTACGTACATTTTTTCCTTTCCGTAAGAGAAAAATGAGGACTTTGGAAATTCGGATCCCTCTTTGATGTCAGAGATTTAAACAACACATTTTTTTAGTTTTAACCAGTTGTAGTCAAAATGCTACAATAAAACAAAAAAAAAAAAAAGAGAATGAAGAGCATTTGACTCCCGCACTTAAAATGAAGTATACATAAAGTTTAAACTGGTTATGACAAAAGCTTGTAGTTTTGTTTTTTGAAATATAAAGAAAACAAATTTTGGCAGTCTTTAAGTATATATAGCTTAAAACTATAATTTTTAGTACTTGGCACCATATGTATGCCATTATATTTGATTTTGCATTACTGTGTCACAATAAAGCTTTCTTTAAGGCTTTGATTTCATGATTATGGGGGGAAAAAGGCACAACCACAGTTTTTTCTTTCTGAAATCTCATCACCGTTGCCGTGGTTCTTTTGTGTTAAAAATGTGCAAACTCTCGAAACTACCAATTCTCAGTAACACTGCAGTTCTGCTGAGTTCAATAGACATCATACATACGTTACGAGCGAGTTAAACGGAGATAAACTTGATATCATAGAAGATGCAAACGACCTTTCAAAACAAACACAATGTGTTGGGAAACTTTTTGTGACTAATACCATGCATCCGTGATCAATGAACTATGTGGTTTTGAATCAGACGTAGACCATTAGTACTACTATTTGAGCTAAACTTCTGCATGGTTCATGATTTTTAAAGTGTGTAGTTAATATTATGCATGTTATTGTCCTCTTTCTTCCATTCTTACAAGTACTGTGCCCATTTGCAAAACAAAAAAAGCTAATAATCAGTAATAGTCCTATAAAAGATGTTAACTATGTTTAGTCATTGACTGATCTTGCTCTAACCTTAAAATTTTGTGATTATTGACCTCTGTTGCATTTATTCTAAAACTTTAAAAAAAAAAATTATCTAGCCGTTTTGAATATCAACGTTACCCTGGTGTACTCATTGCTGTATGCATTATTGTTCTCTGTTGCTGTTTTATGCCTTCATATTAGCAAATATGAAATTCTGTGAAAAACAAAAAAAAAACGCTTTGATCTTCAAAAAAAAAAAAGTACCCCCCTTCTGTAGCAGGAAACAAATGGCTTGTTCTTGAGAACTTTCCCATCAAGAATTTAGTATAAGCAAATATACCTGTATCATTTTGATGTTTTTGTTAGTGTTTCCAAACTTAATGTACTTCAAAATCAGAATCATTTCTTTATATTCGTTTTCATATAATTCTCCTGATGCTCTTCATCACACATTAGTGATCAGAAATGAGGTGTAATTCCCCATTCCCTGCCCGCCAGAGCTAAGTAGGTATCTTAATGTAAGTTGAAGGGAGTTCTGCCCCAACTCATGGATTGTGCAAGAATGAACTACTGTTGGGTTTGGCTGGTTGTAGATGGATTGTGGTGTGGTGTCTTTGAAGGCTATTGAATGCAACTTACAGTGCTTAATAAAAATCTTTATTCTTTTAGTATAAAATACTGTATGCCTTTTTTGTCAAGTATTTTTTTAATTAACATGTAAATAAAATTTTTTCCTATGCCCAAGTCAAGTGGTTGAGTTGGCAGGCTCCGTGGTGTCCTCCCAGAAGGCAGAGGAGGGAAGCACAGCCTTGGGTGACTTTTTTGGGAGTGCTCAAGGCCAGGCTGGACCAGGCTTGGAACCACCTGGTCTGGTGGAAGGTGTCCCTGCCCATGCAGGGGATTGGAAGGGGATGAGCTTTAACCCTTCCAACCCAAACCATTCTGTGATTCACCTGCTGCTGGGGGACATCACACCTGGTTGGAGTCGTGCTCTGGCCTTGTTGGTGTGTGCAGCTCCTCCAGGTGTCCCCTTTAATGGCAGGTGGTGGATGAGATGCAAAGAAGACACAAATAATGGAGGCAGTCGTTGAAAGAAGAAAAAGATCAGCCCTGGGTGCTTGCAGAATTTGATACACAAGGTGGTGGGCAATGGCTGTGCCAGCTCTGCGGAGCTGGAACTGGTTACTCTGTTAGGCAGGAGTTTGCTCCACATCGTGGATCCACCTGACACAACGTGAGGAGCTGCAGATTTACACCTTGGTGCCTGTTGGAGCCTGGGCATGGCCGGGCTGGGCTCTCCCTGCCCTTCCCAGCAACGCAGTCATGTTTTCCACAAGTGACAGCAATCTGTCCTCTTCCCAAGTCAGGTCCCACTGCAGCACTCTGGAGGGACCGTGTCCCTGCCCTCCTGCTCCCTTGCAGTGTCACCCCATGTTAGTGCTTGTCTGTTCTGACAGTGTTCCCCACTCTGGTTCTCATGTGGGTCCCATTTCCCACCAGTTTCCCTTTTCGAGCCCAACCTGAATTCTTACATGGAATAACCACGATCAACAAACCCGAGGGTGCCTGGGGGGGTCCCTGGTGTGCCAGTGCCAGGGTGTGGGCAGTGGCTGCTTTCCTCAGTGTCACTGTGCCAGCAGTGTTTTCCCACAGGCAGCCGAGGTGTGAGGAGCTGTGCACTACAGTGTGACCCAGATTAGGGTGTGAGGGTACTGGAGGTGAATAAGTTCATGGCCCCAATGCCAGGTGCTGCATTTACTTTTTCCAGAAACCGTGGTGAAGAAGTTTGGCTTGTGTGACGTGTGTTCTTGACCTGGAGCCCGGTCTGTGTGTCACATTTAAAGCCCTGCCATTGCCCTGGAGGGGCTGAAGCCACGCTGGGGTGGGAGGAGGATGAGCCTTAGGCTGTCAGGAAGTGCTGATGGAAGCATCGGCAGGAGGATCCCACAGGTACCGAATTCCTGGCTGGGAGCATCGTGGGCAGCCACAGGGACAGCACTAGATGTGTTTTTGCTGCCTGCAAGTGGGTCAGCAGCGAGGGATTGGGGTGGTGTGGTGGGAATGCTGGTACTGAGCAGGGATGGGTGGGCTGGGACGGCCCAGTGATGCTCTGTGAGCCTGTCCCCCTCGGGGACAAGCGCGGTGCTCCTGCCTGCTGTCCTGAGCAGCTTCCTGAAGGAGAGATGCATTTTGCATTAATTGAGGCTTTCCAAAGAGTTAAACTGACCCTGCGATTGGTGATCCTGTGGAATGACCGGATACTGCCTGGGCTTGCTCCTGAAAAACACCTTTTACATCTGAGTTTACGAATAGGATAGAAAAGAACACGGTAAGGATGGGTAGGATAGGGGATAGGATAGGATAGGATAGGATAGGATAGGATAGGATAGGATAGGATAGGATAGGATAGGATATAGGATAGGATATAGGCTAGGCTAAGAGGGGATGGTAGGGGATAGGATAGGAGGGGATAGGGGTTAGGATAAGGGATGGGATGGGATGGGATAGGATAGGATAGGATAGGATAGGGGATAGGACAGGATAGGATAGGATAGGATAGGGGATAGGACAGGATAGGATAGGATAGGATAGGGGATAGGACAGGATAGGATAGGATAGGATAGGGGATAGGACAGGATAGGATAGGATAGGATAGGGGATAGGACAGGATAGGATAGGATAGGATAGGGGATAGGACAGGATAGGATAGGATAGGATAGGGGATAGGACAGGATAGGATAGGATAGGATAGGGGATAGGACAGGATAGGATAGGATAGGATAGGATATTTCAGTTGGAAGGGACCCACAAGGACCATTGTGTCCGACAGCCTGACCCCTTCAGGACTGACAAAAAATTAAAGCACATTATTAAGGGCGTTGTCCAAATGCCCCTTGAACACTGAGAGTTTGGGGCACCGACCAGCTCTCCAGGAACCCTATTCCAGGGTCTGAGCACCCTCCCGGCAAGGAATGCTCCCTGTGTGACCAGCATCTCCTTACCCAACCCCAAGACAAGAGTTAAACGAGAGAATCAGCCATTTGGGCGGGCCCTGTGGCCGCTGTCCGTGCCGTGCCAGCAGCGGCAGCATCCGGGCTCCTGCCGGGGCCTCCTCGCTAATTGTTTGTGTTAACGAGCGGCTGCGTTTGTGTTAATGAGCCCCGGCCGTGCCCGCTGCACCCC